>JAVSCE010001005.1:0-14882 GCA_032199065.1 Smutsia gigantea
TAAGGACTAATGTTGAATTACCAGGGGGTTGAAAAAAATTTTTTTTGTTACATCCTTTTTTGAGCAAGGTGAAGAATAATTAAAAAAAAAAAACAGCACATTGACTTAAAGAAACAAAAATGTAAGCACAAAATGACATTTCTCTGCATAAAGAACTGTTAACAGGTTCCCTCGGGGATCAGAATAGTAGGCAACTTTATTTGATAATTTTAGAGGTAAAAAGATTTAGAGCCTACCTGTTGGTATATGTATACGACAAATCTATGAATTCTTTCTGTGGAGAAGCACCTATTTGGGATTAAACTGCAGAATTACATAGATATAATGGTTAGTGGAAATAGTTTAGTTTTATCAGGGTAGTAAAAGTATGCATCTTGGGAAATTTGGAAATTTTCCTTAAGGGTCCAAGCCATGATCTGCAACCCAGAAGAGTGATATTAAAACATCTGTTTAAGGTACTGTTGTGTAAAATAAAGACAATATAATATTAGAAATAGCCAGTAAGTTATTAGAAATAATCAGAACATAATATCATCCTGGTCGTACCCTATTTATAATGTGCAGGAAATACTGCACACAATTTTTAGTCCTTTTCACCTCAAAAATAGTATAATGTAGAAAATGTCCAGAAAATGGTAACTAAAATCCAGCAAGTGTTTGAGCTACTGTATGAGGTTAGGTTAGACACAAAAAAACTTTGCCTGAGAACAACAAGGTTCACAAAGGGGAAATAAAGAGTAAGTCACAAAGAGGAGAAAATGGGTAAAAAGGCTTGTTAACTCAATTACAAAATAAGAGTAGTTGATGTTTAAAGGAAATACTAGTTAATTAAAGGAAGGCAGTTTTGTACCTAAGGTGGTATTATGGTAGTACCATGAAAAATAAATGACATAGTTTGAAAAGTACAGATGTCATGTTTGGATGGCTGCATTTCTTGTGATGTGTAGTACATGTCCTTAATATATTGAGCTATGGAGAAGGAAGCTCCTTATTATCACTGACTATTCCTTAATATCTCTCAGTGTTTCCAAAGATCATGGATGAAAAGAGATCACCTAGCATTTGTTATTGGAATCACTGATATTTTGAAGATCAAAAAAACCTATGAACTGTGAGCTAGGATATAAATACCATACACCCTAAAGCAGTAATTCCCAAACTGGATCAAAAGAATCACCTAGGATGATTTTTTAAATATAATTTATTTTCGTATCATTAATCTACATTACATGTGCAATATTATGGTTATTAAACTACCCCTTCATCAGGTCCGCCCCACCAACCCCATTACAGTCACTGTCCATCAGCGTAGTGAGATGCTATAGAATCACTACTTGTCTTCTCTGAGTTGTACGGCCCTCCCCATGCCGCCCCAACATTACGTCTGCTAATCATAATGCCCCTTTTTCCCTCTTATCCCTCCCTTCCCACCCATTTTCCCCAGTCCCTTTCCGTTTGGTAACTATTAGTCCATTCTTGGGTTCTGTGAGTATGCTGCTGCTTTGTTCCTCCAGTTTTTTTCTTTGTTCTTATACTCCACATATGAGTGAAATCATTTGATACTTGTCTTTTTCGGGTTGGCTTATTTCACTGAGCATAATACCCTCTAGCTCCATCTATGTTGTTGCAAATGGTAGGATTTGTTTTCTTCTTATGGCTGAATAATATTCCATTGTGTATATGTACCACATCTTCTTTATCCATTCATCTACTGATGGACACTTAGGTTGCTTCCATTTCTTGGCTATTGTAAATAGTGCTGCAATAAACATAGGGGTGCATCTGTCTTTTCAAATTGGGCTGCTGCATTCTTAGGGTAAATTCCTAGGAGTGGAATTCCTGGGTCAAATGGTATTTCTATTTTGAGTTTTTTGAGGAACCTCCATACTGCTTTCCACAATGGTTGAACTAATTTGCAGTCCCACCAGCAGTGTAGGAGGGTTCCCTTTTCTCCACATCCTCGCCAACATTTGTTGTTGTTTGTGTTTTGATGTTGGCCATCCTCACTGGTGTGAGGTGATATCTCATTGTGGTTTTAATCTGCATTTCTCTGATGATTAGTGATGTGGAGCATCTTTTCATGTGCCTGTTGGCCATCTGAATTTATTCTTTAGAGAAGTGTCTATTCATGTCCTCTGCCCATTTCTTAATTGGATTATTTGCTTTTTGTTTGTTAAGGTGCGTGAGTTCTTTATATATTTTGGATGTCAACCCTTTATCAGATACGTCATTTATGAATATATTCTCCCATAGTGTAGGATGTCTTTTGTTCTACTGATGGTGCCCTTTGCTGTACAGAAGCTTTTCATCTTGATATAGTCCCACTTGTTCATTTTTGCTTTTGTTTCCCTTGCCCGGGGAGATATGTTCATGAAGAAGTTGCTCATGTTTATGTCCAAGAGATTTTTGCCTATGTTTTTTTCTAAGAGTTTTATGGTTTCATGACTTACATTCAAGTCTTTGATCCACCTTGAGTTTACCTTTGTGTATGGGGCTAGACAGTAGTCCAGTTTCATTCTTACATGTAGCTGTCCAGTTTTTCCAACACCAGCTGCTGAAGAGGCTGTCATCACCCCATTGTATATCCAAGGCACTTTTATCAAATATTAATTGACTGTATATGTTTGGGTTAATGTTTGGATTTTCTATTCTGTTCCACTGGTCTGTGGGTCTGTTTTTGTGCCAATACCAAATTGTCTTGATTACTGTGGCTTTGTAGTAGAGATTGAAGTCAGGGAGTGTAATTCCCCCTGTTTTATTCCTCCTTCTCAGGATTGCTTTGGCTATTCGGGGTCTTTTGTGGTTCCATATGAATTTTTAGAATTATTTGTTCCAGTTCATTGAAGAAAGCTGTTGGTAGTTTGATAGGGATTGCATTGAATCTGTAGATTGCTTTAGGTAGTATAGCCATTTTGACAATATTTATTCTTCCTAGCCAAGAGCATGGGATGCATTTCCATTTGTTAGTGTCCTCTTTAATTTCTCTTAGGAGTGTCTTGTAGTTTTCAGAGTACAGGTCTTTCACTTCCTTCGTTAGGTTTATTCCTAGGTATTTTATTCTTTTTGATGCAATTGTGAATGGAATTGTTTTTCTGATTTCTCTTTCTGTTAGTTGATCATTAGTGTATAGGAAAGCAACAGATTTGTGTGTGTTAATTTTGTATCCTGCAACTTTGCTGAATTCAGATATTAGTTCTAGTAGTTTTGGAATGGAGACTTTAGGGTTTTTTATGTACAGTATCATGTCATCTGCAAATAGTGACAACTTGACTTCTTCTTTACCAATCTGGATGCCTTGTATGTCTTTGTTTTGTCTGATTGCTGTGGCTAGGACCCCCAGTACTATGTTGAATAACAGTGGAGAGAGTGGGCATCCTTGTCTTGTTCCCGATCTTAGATGAAAAGCCTTCAGCGTCTCGCCGTTAAGTATGATGTTAGCTGTGGGTTTGTCATATATAGCCTTTATGATGTTGAGGTACTTGCCCTCTATACCAATTTTGTTAAGAGTTTTAATCATGAATGGATGCCGAATTTTGTCAAATGCTTTTTCAGCATCTATGGAGATGATCATGTGGTTTTTGTTCTTCTCTTTGTTGATGTGGACGATGTTGATGGATTTTTGAATGTTGTACCATCCTTGCATCCCTGGGATTAATCCCACTTGATCATGGTGTATGAGCCTCTTGATGTATTTTTGAATTCGGTTTGCTAATATTTTGTTGAGTATTTTTGCATCTATGTTGTTCAGGGATATTGGTCTGTAATTTTCTTTTTTGGTGAGGTATTTGCCCGGTTTTGGTATTAGAGTGATGCTGGCTTCCTAGAATGAGTTTGGAAGTATTCCCTCCTCTTCTATTTTTTGGAAAACTTTAAGGAGAATTGGTGTTATTTCTTCTCTATATGTCTGGTAGAATTCAGAGGTGAATCCATCAGGCCTGGGGGTTTTGTTCTTGGGTAGTTTTTTGATTACCAATTCGATTTCGTCACTGGTGATTGGTCTGTTTAGTTTTTCTGTTTCTTGCTTGTCAGTCTTGGAAGGTTGTATTTTTCTAAGAAGTTGTCCATTTCTTCTGTGTTTTCCAGCTTGTTAGCATATAGATTCTCATAATATTCTCTTATGATTCTTTGTATTTCTGTGGGGTCCGTCGTGATTTTTCCTTTCTCATTTCTGATTGTGTTTATGTGTGTAGATTCTCTTTTTCTCTTAATGAGTCTGGCTAGGGGTTTATCTATTTTGTTTA
Organism: Smutsia gigantea; assembly: GCA_032199065.1. Classification (NCBI taxonomy): domain Eukaryota; kingdom Metazoa; phylum Chordata; class Mammalia; order Pholidota; family Manidae; genus Smutsia; species Smutsia gigantea. Next base: position 4,242 of record JAVSCE010001005.1, read on the forward strand.
TTTTTTCAAAGAACCAGCTCTTGGTTTTATTGATTTTTTCTATTGTTTTATTCTTCTCAATTTTATTTATTTCTTCTCTAACCTTTATTATGTCCCTCCTTCTGGTGACTTTGGGCCTCATTTGTTCTTCTTTTTCCAATTTCAGTAATTGTGTCTTTGGACTATTCATTTGGGAATGTTCTTCCTTCTTTAAATAGGCCTGGATTGCAATATACTTTCCTCTTAGAACTGCCTTTGCTGCGTCCCACACAGGTTGTGGCTTTGTGCTGTTGTTGTCACTAGTCTCCATATATTCTTTGATTTCTGTTTTGATTTGGTCGTTAACCCATTGATTAATTAGGAGAGTGTTGTTAAGTCTCCATGTATTTGTGAGCCTTTTTGATTTCTTTCTAAAATTTATTTCTAGTTTTATACCTTGGTGATCTGAGAAGTTGGTTGGTAGGATTTCAATATTTTTGAAATTACTGAGGTTCTTTTTGTGGCCTAGTATGTGGTCTATTCTGGAAAATGTTCCATGTGCACTTGAGAAGAATGTGTATCCTGTTGCTTTTGGGTGTAGAGTTCTGTAGATGTCTGTTAGGTCCATCTGTTCTAGTGTGTTGTTCAGTGCCTCTGTGTCTTTACTTATTTTCTGTCTGGTTGATCTGTCCTCTGGAGTGAGTGGTGTGTTGAAGTCTCCTAAGATGAATGAATTGCTGTCTATTTCCTCCTTTAATTCTGTTAGTATTTGTCTCACATATGCTGGCGCTCCTGTGTTGGGTGCATATATATTTATAATGGTTATATCTTCTTGTTGGACTGACCCCTTTATCATTATGTAATGTCCTTCTTTATCTTTTGCTACTTTCTTCGTTTTGAAGTCTATTTTGTCTGATACAAGTACTGCAACACCTGCTTTTTTCTCTTTGTTGTTTGCATGAAATATCTTTTTCCATCCCTTCACTTTTAGTCTGTGTATATCTTTGGATTTGAGGTGAGTTTCTTGTAGGCAGCATATAGATGGGTCTTGCTTTTTTATCCATTCTGTTACTCTGTGTCTTTTGATTGGTGCATTCAGTCCATTTACATTTAGGGTGATTATCGATAGATATGTACTTATTGCCATTGCTGCCTTTAGATTCGTGGTTACCAAGGGTTCAAGGGTTGCTTCTTTACTATCTAACAATCTAACTTAACTTTCTTGTTAAGTTATTGTAAACACAGTCTGATGTTTCTTTTTTTCTCCTCCTTCTTATTCCTCCTCCTCCATTCTTTCTATAGTAGGTGTTTTATTCTTTGCCTTTAGTTAGTATTTGGATGGTCTGCTTTCTTTGGTATGATTTTATTTTCTCTGGTGACATCTTTTTAGCCTTAGGTGTGCTTCCATCTAGAGCAGTCCATTTAAGATATCCTGTAGTGGTGGTTTATGAGAGGCAAATTCTCTCAACTTTCGTTTGTCTGGAAATTGTTTAATCCCTCCATCATATTTAAATGATAATCGTGCTGGATACAATATTCTTGGTTCGAGGCCCTTCTGTTTCATAACGTTAAATATATCATGCCATTCTCTTCTGGCCTGTAAGGTTTCTGTTGAGAAGTCTGATGATAGTCTGATGGGTTTTCCTTTGTAGGTGATCTTTTTTCTCTCTCTAGCTGCCTTTAATACCCTGTCTTTATCTTTGATCTTTGCCATCTTAATTATTATGTGTCTTGGTGTTGTCTTCCTTGGGTCCCTTGTGTTGGGAGATCTATGAGCTTCGGTGCACTGCGAGACTACTTCCTTCCCCAGCGAGGGAAAGTTTTCAGCAATTATTTCTTCAAAGACACTTTCTATCCCTTTTTCTCTCTCTTCTTCCTCTGGTACTCCTATAATGCGAATATTGTTCCGTTTGGATTGGTCGTACAGTTCTCTTAATATTCTTTCATTCCTAGAAATCCTTTTATCTCTCTCTGCCTCAGCTGCTCTGTACTCCTGTTCTCTGTTTTCTATTCCATTAACAGTCTCTTGCATCTCATCCATTCTGTTGTTAAGCCCATCGATCGCTTGTCTGATTTCTGCATTGTCTTTCCTCAGTTCCCTCACTTCCTCCCTCAGCACTTGTACATTTCTCTGTAGGTCCATCAGTATGGTTATGACTTTTATTCTGAAATCTTTTTCAGGAAGACTGTGCATTTCCATCCCTTCAGACTCCCTCTCTGGGGTTGTCTGGTTGATTTTGGTCTGAACCATATTACTCTGTCTTTTCATGGCTATAGAATTGGTCACTGATAGTTGCCACTTATGTCAGCTGGGCTCTTTAAGACTTTAAAAAGAGAAGAAAGAAAAAGAGAAAAAAAAAAGACAGAAAGAAAGAAAGAAAAGGAAAAACAAACAAAAAAAAGCCCACCGGACATAAATTCTGTGGGAATGCTGTAGGTGGCGCTATTGCCCCCCTATTCCACAGCTGTGACTGTGCCGCTCCGCAGGGCCCTTTATTGCTCTGGCAGGGGTGGGAACGAATAGGAAGCTGTTGATCTCAGTGAGAAGTGTTAAGTATGGCTACGCTTCCTCAGTCGCTGAAACTCCCCCGGACTCCCAGCCTGCTGGGCTGAGTGTGCTGGGGCGATCCGGGTCCTCCGCTGGGCTCCTGTCTCTTTAAGACCGCTGAAGAAAGCGCGCGCTTTTTTTTTTCCTTCCGGGGAACCGGCTGCAAGCACCCTGGCGCGTTCCCTGCTCAGATCCTGTCCCTCTGTCTCTCCAATCTCCGCTGCACTGCGCGATGTGAGTCCGCGCTCCCCGCGCAGATCACCGGGGCCGGCTACTTCGCGGGGTGTACTTCCACTCCCTCCCGGCTCTGGATCCTCTCCTCCCGCCGGTGCACTGGGGTGGGGGAGTGCTCGGGTCCCCCCGGGTCACAGGTCCGTATCTTACCCGCCTCTTGGGGTGCCGAGTGCTCTCGGGTGTAGCTGCACGCTGTGCGCTTTCCTGTGTATTCTCGTCTCTCTTTTAGGAATAGATGTATTTGCTGTGTTTTCGTAGATAAATATAGTGTTGGGAGGAGATTTCTGCTGCCCTGCTCACACCGCCATCTTCCCGGAAGTCGTGTTTAATTTTTAAGGTAAACTAAAAATTTTGTGCCTAAGTTTTACCTGTTAATTCTTTAGGGTAAAAGCTCTTAAATTCATCTCAACTTTTGAAAATATTTATTTACAATCAATTCTTAATTATTTAGGGTATCATCTGTTTTTGAGATTGAGGCCTATTGTCCTTTTTATTTCCTGCAGTAGCATTTTAGGGGCACAAGAAGAAAAGATACTAAGAGACCATAAAATATTAATGTTTAATTAAAGCTCATTAATAGTAATAATAGTAGCTAACACATGAATACAGTTAGCCCTTGAATACAAACAGAGGTTTGAACTGCACGGCTCCAGTTATACCTGGATATTTCTCAATAAATGTGCTGGAAAATTTTTTTGAGATTTAAGACAACTTGAAAGAACATTTTCTTTTCTCTAGCTTATTTTATTGTAGGAATACAGTATATAATACATATAACATACAAGATATGTGTTAATCGACTGTTAACAGAAAGGCGTCCAGTCAACAGTAGGCTATTAGTAGTTAAATTTTGGGAGAGTCAAAAGTTACATGTACATTTTTTTACTGTGTTACGGGTAGGCTACCCCCCCCTCAACAACACCCCCACCCTCCCCCGTGCATGTGTTTTTCAAGGGTCAACTGTACTTGTAGTGATACTTTAACAGTTTAAGTACTGCTGTTATTTTATAGGTGACCAAACGTAGATGCAGAGAGGCAGAACAACTTGCTCAAGGTTACAGTAATTGGTGAAGATGCGGCTGAACCTAGATCCACTGCCTAAAGTGATTGTACATTTTACTTCTAAGAAGCATTCCTGTCCTTAGGACAGTTAAGTGTTTGTATCTGTACTGGACTTTAGATATCTTAAGATTGCTTTGTTTAATTTATAGTCAGATGGCTGAAAGTAATCATTAATATTGTTGCCATTAATATGGCTATCTTAATCTGTAATGCTCTTATAATATGTGGGCTGTTCATGTAGCTTTTCTGTAATGTAAAATATGACTAAATTTTACTTGTTAATTTTCTCATAATACTAGAAAAATCAGTTATATTTCTTTAATCCAAATCAACATTTTAGTTATTGATAGAATTATTGGGAGGACATTTGTAAAAACCCTCCCATGTGTATTTGAAAATACAATAAAACTTAACTTAATTTTAGTGGTTAAGCCATGTCTTCAAGTCAGGAAAATCTGTGTTTGGCTTTTCATTTATTAGCTGTGTGATCTCGGGAAGGTTTTTTCATCCCTTCTTTGAGCCTTACTTTCCTCATTTGTAAAATGAAGGATTATAATACCTATATGGTAGGGTTGCTGTGAGGAGTGAGTTCCAGTATTTGTAAAGTCTGTAGCACAGTGTCTGAGACAGAGTGAAAATTTGCATTCATTATCATTATTCTTAAAATAGATTTCACAGTTACTAACCTGTTGTCTACTTTATTAAGCTAAAATGCGTAAAAGTTTTATTTCTCAAAGATTTTTTTTTTAAATGTAAAAATACCTGCTCTTAGTGTGTCATGGACAAAGACTTTTGGGGAAGTTTTACTTTTTTCTTTGCATATTTTTGCTCTAGACAGCTGAAAGAAATGACCTTTCCTTGAGCAGGCACTGGGGGACTTTGTAGGTAACAGTGAGTAGGTACTGGTGAACAACGGAAGGAAAATAGAGAGGGAGTGCATCTCTTTTCCCTTACCAGGAGATGTTTCACATGTGCACTGTGGCCCTGGTGCACGTGCACACATATATTGTGGATTTAATCTGTAAATGCTCAGGATAGTCTAAAAGGTATATTCCTTGCTTGAATTGGTTGCTAATAAAGGAAAAGACTGTTTTTTCAATTGCCTGACCTTAGTCCTCTCAACTAATCAGGTTATTGATTCTGTCAGTTTTGTTTTACAGTTTCCTTGTCCTTTGTTAAATTCTGCTGGTTTGACATGGCCTTTTACAGTACAGCTGTCTGATAGGACAGAAAGGTGAGCAGAGTTGGATACTGTTAATGTTTGAACAACAGAAGAAACTAAAAAAAAAAAAATTGGGTTCAGGAAGGATCCGGTTCTTGGGGAGTGGGTGGAAGAACATAAAATTTTAATTCTTGTCGTTTTGAGGAATTGGCATTCTTATTACAAATGATGGTAAAAAGAGAAGGGCTAGTAGAAAGAGCAGAGGACTTGGATTCAGAAGGCCTGGACTCAGGATCCATCTTTGTCACTAATTATGTGGTGGAGGGCATGTTTTTGAACTGAAGTTTCTGTAAAAGTTAACTGGAAATAATAACTAACCATAAAGTTTTGAGTCAGTGAAAAAAGGTGTTTTGAAGTACTTAACACAAAGCCATTTATGGTTACTTAAAACACTGCTACTATTTGCCTGCTGTAAATCTCCATTTCTTCTGAAATACTCTGAAAAAATAAGCTAGAATTGAAACCCACTGTTAAGCTGCACTATACACCAGATTATGTTTTTGTTTATTTAAAAAAATTACTTGAACTTTTAGTTGGAGTTCACTGATTCAGCTGGAATTCATTGAAGTATAGACATTTAAGAGTCTACCCAGAAGCCAGACTCTTGTCTAGTGAAATGACTAGTCTAAGGAAGGGAAACTCAGCTTACTCTTCAAATAGTCCATCCTATCTCAGTTGTTTTTTCCATTTATGAGACCAGCTTGTTCTGGAATGCTTTATTCCAAACTGAAACATATAAACAATAGTGTAAAAGCGTTAATTCCAACTTTTAATATTTTATGTTCCTTTATTCAAAGTATCTGATGTAGATACTGTAATGAATGTAAAATAGGAGTTCTCAAAGATACCAAAAAAAAAGGACAGCTTTGAAAATGGCCACGAGTTAACTTGCTATGAGTGAGTAAAGTTTATGCCAGTTGAAAAAAATGACAGCTAATACTTATCAGTTTACTCTCACTATTTTGCTGGCTTCTTTTGTAAACAAATTATCTGAGCCCTTTGCTATTTTTTAGAAATTGACTTTAGACATTGCAATTAAGTTGCTCAAATGCTATTCTAATATATATATAGTTTTCTGTAGGAACAGAGGAGGAGAGTGGCATTTACTGTTTTAAAAATTGTTTAAGAAAACAGTAAATACCTTGTTTTAAATAGAGTACCCTTATCTCTAAATAGGAACATCATGAGCAAGGGAGGCAGGCCTTTTCATTTTTTTGGGGGGGGGGCGTGTCCAGGGCGGGTGGCAGCGCAGGCCCTCTGCCTGTCCTGGGTGCCTCGTATTGCTTTTTTTTTTAAAATAATTTATTTTGGTATCATTATTCTACAATTACATGTGCAACATTATGGTTATTAAACTACCCCTTTCATCAGGTCCCCCCCCACCAACCCCATTACAGTCACTGTCCATCAGCGTAGTGAGATGCTATAGAATCACTACTTGTCTTCTCTGAGTTGTACAGCCCTCCCCATGCCCCCCAACATTACATCTGCTAATTGTAATGCCCCTTTTTCCCTCTTACCCCTCCCTTTCCACCCATCTTCCCTAGTCCCTATCCCTTTGGTAACTATTAGTCCATTCTTGGGTTCTGTGAGTCTACTGCTGTTTTGTTCCTTCAGTTTTTTTCTTTGTTCTTATACTCCACATATGAGTGAAATCATTTGATACTTGTCTTTTTCGGCTTGGCTTATTTCACTGAGCATAATACCCTCTAGCTCCATCCATGTTGTTGCAAATGGTAGGATCTGTTTTCCTTTTATGGCTGTATAATTTTCCATTGTGTATATGTACCACCTCTTCTTTATCCATTCATCTACTGATGGATACTTAGGTTGCTTCTATTTCTTGGCTATTGCAAATAGTGCTGTGATAAACACAGGGGTAGCATATGTCTTTTTCAAACTGGGCTGCTGCATTCTTAGGGTAAATTCCTAGGAGTGGAATTCCTGGGTCAAATGGTATTTCTATTTTGAGTCTTTTGAGGAACCTCCGTACTACTTTCCACAATGGTTGAACTAATTTATATTCCCACCAGCAATGTTGGAGGGTTCCCTTTTCTCCACATCCTTGCCAACATTTGTTGTTGTTTGTGTTTTGAATGTTGGCCATTCTCACTGGTGTGAGGTGATATCTCATTGTGGTTTTAATCTGCATTTCTCTGATGATTAGCATCTTTTCATGTGCCTGTTGGCCATCTGAATTTCTTCTTTAGAGAAGTGTCTATTCATGTCCTCTGCCCATTTCTTAATTGGATTATTTGCTTTTTGTTTGTTAAGGTGCGTGAGTTCTTTATATATTTTGAATGTCAACCCCTTATTGGATACGTCAGTTATGAATATATTCTCCCATAGTGTAGGATCTCTTTTTGTTCTACTGATGGTATCCTTTGCTGTACAGAAGCTTTTCAGCTTGATATAGTCCCACTTGTTCATTTTTGCTTTTGTTTCCCTTGCTCGGGGAGATATGTTCATGAAGAAGTCGCTCATGTTTATGTCCAAGAGATTTTTGCCTATGTTTTTTTCTAAGAGTTTTATGGTTTCATGACTTACATTCAGGTCTTTAATCCATTTTCAGTTTACTTTTGTATATGGGGTTAAACAGTAGTCCAGTTTCATTCTCTTACATGTAGCTGTCCAGTTTTTCCAACACCAGCTGCTGAAGAGGCTGTCATCTCCCTATTGTATATCCAAGGCTCCTTTATCAAATATTAATTGACTGTATATGTTTGGGTTAATGTTTGGATTTTCTATTCTGTTCCACTGGCGCTCCTGTGTTGGGTGCATATATATTTATAATGGTTATATCTTCTTGTTAGACTTACCTCTTTATCATTATGTAATGTCCTTCTTTATCTCTTGCTACTTTCTTCGTTTTGAAGTCTGTTTTGTCTGATACAAGTACTGCAACACCTGCTTTTTTCTCTTTGTTGTTTGCATGAAATATCTTTTTCCATCCCTTCACTTTTAGTCTGTGTATATCTTTGGGTTTGAGGTGAGTTTCTTGTAGGCAGCATATAGATGGGTCTTGCTTTTTTATCCATTCTGTTACTCTGTGTCTTTTGATTGGTGCATTCAGTCCATTTACATTTAGCGTGATTATCGGTAGATATGTACTTATTGCCATTGCTGGCTTTAGATTCGTGGTTACCAAAGGTTCAAGGGTTGCTTCTTTACTATCTAACAATCTAACTTAACTTTCTTGTTAAGTTATTGTAAACACAGTCTGATGTTTCTTTATTTCTCTCCCTTCTTATTCCTCCTCCTCCATTCTTTCTATAATAGGTGTTTTATTCTTTGCCTTTAGTTAGTATTTGGATGGTCTGCTTTCTTTGCTATGATTTTTTTTCTCTGGTGACATCTTTTTAGCCTTAGGTGTGCTTCCATCTAGAGCAGTCCATTTAATATATCCTGTAGTGGTGGTTTATGAGAGGCAAACTCTCTCAACTTTCGTTTGTCTGGAAATTGTTTAATCCCTCCATCATATTTAAATGATAATCGTGCTGGATACAATATTCTTGGTTCGATGTCCTTCTGTTTCATAACGTTAAATATATCATGCCATTCTCTTCTGGCCTGTAAGGTTTCTGTTGAGAAGTCTGATGATAGTCTGATGGGTTTTCCTTTGTAGGTGATCTTTTTTCTCTCTCTAGCTGCCTTTAAAACTCTGTCTTTATCTTTGATCTTTGTCATTTTAATTATGATGTGTCTTGGTGTTGTCTTCCTTGGGTCCCTTGTGTTGGGAGGTCTGTGGGCTTCGGTGGACTGCGAGACTATTTCCTTCCCCATCATGGGAAAGTTTTCAGCAATTATTTCTTTAAAGACACTTTCTATCCCCTTTTCTCTCTCTTCTTCCTTTCGTACTCCTATAATGCGAATTTTGTTCCGTTTCGATTGGTCACACAGTTCTCTTAATAGTCTTTCATTCCTAGAGATCCTTTTATCTCTCTCTGCCTCAGCTTCTCTGTATTCCTGTTCTCTCATTTCTATTCCATTAACAGTCTCTTGCATCTCATCCAGTCAGCTGTTAAGCCCGTCGATTGTCTGATTTCTGCATTGTCTTTCCTCACCTCCCTCACTTCCTCCCTCAGCTCTTGCACATTTCTCTGTAGATCCATCAGCATGGTCATGACTTTTATTGTGAATTCTTTTTCAGGAAGACTGTGCATTTCCATCCCTTCAGGCTCCCTCTCTGGGGTTGTCTGGTTGATCTTAGTCTGGACCATATTCCTGTGTCTTCATGGCTATAGAAGTGGTCGCTGGTAGTTGCCATGTATGTCAGCTGGGCTCTTTAAGACTTTAAAAAGAAAAAAAGAAAAAAAAGAAAGAAAAAAAGAAAGAAAAGAAATAAGAAAGTGAAGAAAAAACAAAAAACAAACCAAAAAAACAAACCAAAACAAAACACACACACACACACAGACTCACACTCACAAAACGCCCACCAGGAGTAGTTTCTGTGGGGATGCTGTAGGTGGTGCTGTTGCTCCACTTTTCCGCAGCCTTGGCCGGCGCTCCGCAGGGCCCTTTATAGCTGTGGCTGGGATGGGAACAAATGGGAGGCTGTTGATCTCTGTGGGAAGTCTACGTGCGGCTACCCTTTCCCAGTCACCAGCTAAGGGGTCCAAAACTACCCAGGACTCCCAGCCTGCTGGGCTGAGTGTGCCAGGGTGATCCGGCTCCTCCTCTGGGCTCCTGTCTCTTTAAGACTGCTGAAAAAAACATGCGGTATTCTTTCTTTCTTTTTTTTTTTTTTCCTTCCTGGGAGCCGGGCTGCAAGCACCCTGGTGGGTTCCTTGCTCAGATCCTGCACCCTCTGTCTCTCCAATCTCCGCTACACCGTGCAATGTGTGTCAGCGCTCCCCGTGCCGGTAACCGGGGCTGCTTATTTCACGGGGTGTACTTCCACTCCCTCCTGGCTCTGAATCCTTTCCTCCCGCCGGTGCGGTGGGATGGGTGAGTGTTCGGGTCCCGCTGGGTCGCGGCTCCATATCTTACTCGCCTCGCCGGCTTCCCTGTCCTCTCAGGTGTAGCTGCACGCTGTGCGCTTTCCTGTGTATTCTGGTCTCTCTTTTAGGAATAGTTGTATTTGCTGTATTTTCATAGGTATATGTAGTTTTGGGAGGAGATTTCTGCCGCCCTGCTCACGCCACATCTTCCCGGAAGTCTGCGTTTTCATTTTTAATCTCTCTCCCTATATGTGCATGGCTGGCTTTCTTCATTAAACTCCTTAGTTTCCTACATCTCTTCTTCTGGAATTATCAAATAGTTCTGTTTAAGTGGCTAATAATAAAGTCATGATCTTTGTAGTCATTAGCTGTAAGAGCTAATGTGAACTCTGCCACTAATGAGTGATGTGACCTTGAGAAGTTTTTTTAACTTGTTTAAATCCAGTTCCTGGAAATACCTACTTTGCATGAAACTTGTAAAAAATAATGTGTAAAGCTTTGACAGAGCCTGACACACAGTACTTCTCATAAAGTAGCTAATGATAGTTAACACTAATATAGTACTTACTACATGCCAGGCAGTGCATTATCACGTACATGGATTATCTTTCTTAATCCTCACAACAACCCTGTGAAGTATGTAGTCATAATTACAACTTTGCAAATGAGGAAAGTGG
>JAVSCE010001006.1:0-75295 GCA_032199065.1 Smutsia gigantea
AGGAATAGTTGTATTTGCTGTATTTTCATAGATAAATATAGTGTTGGGAGGAGATTTCTGCCGCCCTGCTCATGCCGCCATCTTCCTGGGAGTCTCCCCCAGTTCATTTTTTGAAGCCAGTATAATCATCAAGCTAATATGCGTTATGACCTTTGCAAAAATGGAAAATTTTAACATTTGTCATATATGTCGACACAAAAACTATATGCAAAATATTCGTAATCATATCTGTGTATACATATGTACACCATGTGATATATAATATATAAATATATAAAATACTATAATTACACAGACATAAAACACCATTTTTATGTATATAATATATAAATATACATATAGAGAGTATGTGTATATATAAAAAACGTCCAATTTAGATTTTTTTCAGGAATTGGATATTAATTATCATTCCCCAGGCAACCAATGTAAATTATCACATTAAAAATAAGGAAGAACAACCATATGACCATCTCTATAGGCAAAGAAAGCATTTGATACGATTGAACAATCATTTGTGTTAGACATTCTAAAAAGACTAGACACTGAAGGGGTCTGACTTAATCTCATAAAAGATAGCTACAAAAAAATCTATATAGCTATCATACTAAAAGGTAAAATTTTAGTCCTGTATCTTTAATATTGGGAAAAAAGACAAGAATATCCATTCTCACCACTTGTTGAGTTTGTGCTGAAAGTGGTAGCCAATGCAGTGTAAGAGAAGGTAATTAAACTTATAAATATTTGAGAGAAGGGAATAAAATTATTTTTATCACAGATGACGTCACTATGTCTAGAAAGTCAAAAGAACATACATAAATATCACTAAGTGCATTTAGCAAGATCACTCAGTGTGTGGTCAGTATGTTTCTATGCTAGCCACAGCCGCCTAGAAAAACACTATTAAATGCCATTTGCACGATCATTAAAATCAAATGTGTTAGAGCTTCACTGAGAGAATTTTAAAACGACCTAACTAAATAATGAGGTTTTCCTGCTCATGGATTGGAAAACCCAGTATTGTTCTCTCAAGCTGAACTCTGGCTTCAGTGCAGTAACACTCCCTATCTCAGTATGCTTTCTTTTGGGGTAGTAGAGAAACCTTCACTAAAAGTCACTAGGAAATGCAAAGGACTTAGATTAGGCAATACCAACTTTAAAAAGGGGATAACAATTAGAGGATTTACACAACCAGGTTTCATACTTACATTAAAGTTGTAGTACTTTAGACAGTTGGGTGTTTGGTGCAAGGATAGGCTCTTGATGTATGACAACAGCACTACAGCAATTTAGAGGGAAAGGATGGTCTTTTTAATAAATTGCACTAGAACAGTTGTATATCCATTGAAAAAAGAAAAAAGAAGAAAATTGGGTCTCTACCTCATACCATATTTAAAATCTGGACGTTATAATAGTAAAGAAATGTGCTTGAAGAACACATAGAATATTTTCATGGCTTTGTGGTAGGCAAATAAACACAGGATACCAAAAGTAAACATTGGTAAGCCACCGACACATGTAACAGTATGTAAAACAATACGTAACAAAAAAAATTCCATTGTCCTTTTTAATCAAATTATTTCACAATCTAACCATGGGCATCTGCATTTAAATTATTCGTCAGTAATAATGGGTATTTTTCATAAAGCTGATTGGTTTAAATAAATTCCACAGTTCACAGAGCAAAATTGAGCTTTTGCTGTGGATTATAGAAACCATGCATTTTTTTTTTACAGATGCACTTTAACACCACAATATGGAGAACATGGGAAATTTAGAATGTACAAAGTGGCAGCCCTTAAATATCCTAATAGCCCATGGTAAACACTAGTTACATGTATATGGATAACCTTGGTGAATGTGCATGCACACACACACACACACACACACACACACTACTTCTACATGACAAAGTATTTGAATCACGTTATTTATTCAATTTATATAGAAGTGAATTAGAAATTGAATGAAATAATGTACAATTTTCAATTAAGGTACATACATCCCACCCTAAATCTCTGATGATTTGATCCCCAGGGTTGTTACTAGCAAAAAAGATTCAAATATTATTTTAATAAGTCAATAATTTTCATATTTAAAAAATTTTCTATTATTCACTCCATCTTAAAATGCTACAGTTTTCACATTGGCTTTTAATGGAAACAATATTTTAATTTACTGGACAGTAATTTTCAGGCATTAACACTTGGACCATTTAATTATGTGCCAAAGAGTATTAGAAATGTTCAATCTATTTCGGTACCTGCACATTTGTTTCTTCCCAGTTAAATGCAGTGGGCAGAGAATCATGAAGCATGAAGAGAACTCCTTTATGCTGCCATTGACACTGATGTGCTCAACAGATTTTACAACTATGATGCAGGACTGAGAATTTTCAAACTGATAGGTGATGGTAGAGATACTAGATGTCAGGGCAACGTTCACACAAGTAAAATAAGACATTTCTATAATGTATAAAATTTACCAGTTAAATTATAATGATGAACTCTTAAACTGAGTTTGATACACATATCTGAGCATTCCTTTGATATTTAGTATAACGAGATATGTGAATCAAAGTTTAGACATGACTATCTTGTTCTGTATGAATTTTATTTACAAAAATGTATCCCCTACTTATAGAAGTATATTTTAAAAACAGATTAAACACCTCCCTTGTCTTTGTTTCATAGACCAGAAACTTAATGTGTGGTTACAAAACATAACATAAACTACAACTTCTAAATTTTCTAGCCATTCTATTTTTTAAAGAAGTACCTGCACTCCAAAGGACAGATCAACCAGACAGAAAATAAGTAAATACACAGAGGCACTGAACAACACACTAGAACAGATGGACCTAACAGATATCTACAGAACTCTACACCCAAAAGCCACAGAATACACATTCTTCTCAAGTGTACATGGAACATTTTCTGGAATAGACCACAAAGTAGGCCACAAAAAGAACCTCAGTAAATTCAAAAATATTGAAATCCTACCAACCAACATCTCAGATCACAAAGGTATAAAACAAGAAATAAATTATAGAAAGAAAACAAAAAGTCTCACAAATACATGGAGACTTGACAACATTCTCCTAATTAATCAATGGGCTAACGACCAAATCAAAACAGAAATCAAAGAATATATGGAGACTAATGACAACAACAACACAAAGCCACAACTTCCGTGGGACGCAGCAAAGGCAGTTCTAAGGGGAAAGTATATTGCAATCCAGGCCTATTTAAAGAAGGAAGAACATTCCCAAATGAATAGCCTAAAGACACTATTACTGAAATTGGAAAAAGAAGAACAAAGGAGGCCCAAAGTCAGCAGAAGGAGGGACATAATAAAGATCAGAGAAGAAATACATAAAACTGAGAAAAATAAAACAATAGAAAATATCAATGAAACCAAGAGCTGGTTCTTTGATAAAATAAACAAAATAGATAAACCCCTAGCCAGACTCATTAAGAGAAAAAGAGAATCTACACACATAAACAGAATCAGAAATGAGAAAGGAAAAATAATGACGGACCCCACAGAAATACAAAGAATTATAAGAGAATATTATGAGAATCTATATGCTAACAAGCTGGAAAATCTAGAATAAATGGACCACTTCTTAGAAAAATACAGCCTTCCAAGACTGACCAAGCAAGAAATACAAAACCTAAACAGACCAAAAACGAGCAACAAAATTGAATCAGTAATCAAAAAACTACCCAAGAACAAAACCCCCTGACCAGATGAATTCACCTCTGAATTCTACCGGACATATAGAGAAGAAATAACACCGATTCTCCTTAAAGTTTTCCAAAAAATAGAAGAGGAGGGAATACTTCCAAACTCATTCTATGAAGCCAGCATCACTCTAATACCAAAACTGGGCAAAGACCTCACCAAAAAAGAAAATTACAGACCAATACCCCTGATGAACATAGATGCAAAAATACTCAACAAAATATTAGCACACCAAATTCAAAAACACATCAAGAGGATCATACACCATGATCAAGTGGGATTCATCTCAGGGATGCAAGGATGGCACAACATTCGAAAATCCATCAACATCATCCACCACATCAACAAAAGAAGAACAAAAACCACATGATCAACTCCATAGATGCTGAAAAAGCATTTGACAAAATTCAGCATCCATTCATGATTAAAACTCTCAACAAAATGGGTATAGAGGGCAAGAACCTCAACATCATAAAGGCCATATATGACAAACCAACAGCTAACATCATACTTAACAGTAAGAAGCTGAAAGCTTTTCATCTAAGATCGGAACAAGACAGGGATGTCCACTCTCTCCACTGTTATTCAACATAGTACTGGAGGTCCTAGCTACGGCAAACAGACAAAACAAAGAAATACAAGGCATCCAGACTCATAAAGAAGAAGTCAAATTGTCACTATTTGCAGATGACATGATATTGTACATAAAAAACCCTAAAGACTCCACTCCAAAACAATTAGAACTAATATATGAATTCAGCAAAGTTGCAGTATACAAAATTAACACACAGAAATCTGTTGGTTTCCTATACACTAACGACGAGCTAACAGAAAGAGAAATCAGGGAAACAATTCCATTCACAATTGCATCAAAAAGAATAAAATACCTAGAAATAAACCTAACGAAGGAAGTGAAAGACCTATACCCTGAAAACTACAAAACACTCCTAAGAGACATTAAAGAGGACACTAACAAATGGAAATGCATCCCATGCTCTTGGCTAGGAAGAATAAATATTGTCAAAATCGCTATAGTACCTAAAGCCATCTACAGATTCAATGCAATCCGTATCAAAATACCAACAGCTTTCTTCAATGAACTGGAACAAATAATTCTAAAATTCATATGGAACCACAAAAACCCCCAAATAGCCAAAGCAATCCTGAGAAGGAGGAATAAAACAGGGGGAATTATGCTCCCTGACTTCAAGCTCTACTACAAAGCCACAGTAATCAAGACAATTTAGCATTGGCACAAAAACAGACCCACAGACCAGTGGAACAGAATAGAAAATCCAAACATTAGCCCAAACATATACATTCAATTAATATTTGATAAAGGACCCTTGGACATACAATGGGGAGATGACAGCCTCTTCAGCAGCTGGTGTTGGAAAAACTTGACAGCTACATGTAAGAGAATGAAACTGGACTACTGTCTAGCCCCATACACAAAGGTAAACTCAAGGTGGATCAAAGACCTGAATGTAAGTCATGAAACCACAAAACTCTTAGAAAAACACATAGGCAAAAATCTTTTGGACATAAACATGAGCGACTTCTTCATGAACATATCTCCCTGGGCAAGGGAAACAAAAGCAAAAATGAAAAAGTGGGACTATATCAAGCTGAAAAGCTTCTGTACAGCAAAGGACACCATCAGTAGAACAAAAAGACATCCTACAGTATGGGAGAATATATTCATAAATGACATATCCGATAAGGGGTTGACAGCCAGAATATTTAAAGAACTCATGCACCTCAACAAACAAAAAGCAAACAATCTAATTAAGAAATGGGCAGAGGTAATGAATAGACACTTCTCCAAAGAAGAAATTCAGATGGCCAACAGGCACATGAAAAGATGCTCCACATCGCTAATCATCAGAGAAATGCAGAATAAAACCACAATGAGATATCACCTCACACCAGTGAGGATGGCCAACATCCACAACACAAACAACAACAAAAGTTGGCGAGGATGTGGAGAAAAGGGACCCTCCTACACTGCTGGTGGGAATGCAAATTAGTCCAACCATTGTGGAAAGCAGTATGGAGGTTCCTCAAAAACCTCAAAATAGAAATACCATTTGACCCAGGAATTCCACTCCTAGGAATTTACCCTAAGAAGGCAGCAGCTCAGTTTCAAAAAGACATATGCACCCCTATGTTTATCGCAGCACTATTTATAATAGCCAAGAAATGGAAGCAACCTCAGTGTCCATCAGTAGATGAATGGATAAAGAAGAAGTGGTACATATACACAAAGGAATATTATTCGGCCATAGGAAGAAAACAAATACTGCCATTGGCAACAACATGGATGGAGCTAGAGGGTATTATGCTCAGTGAAATAAGCCAAGCGGAAAAAGACAAATATCAAATTATCTCACTCATATGTGGAGTATAAGAACAAAGAAAAAAACTGAAGGAACAAAACAGCAGCAAACTTACAGAATCCAAGAAGGGACTAATAGTTACCAAAGGGAAAGGAACTGGGGAGGATGGGGGGGAAGGGAGGGACAAGGGGGAAATGGGGCAGTATGATTAGCAGACGTAAAGTTGGAGGGTGCAGGGAGGACTGTACAACTCAGAGAAGAAAAGTAATGATTCTATAGCATCTCCCTATGCTGATGGACAGTGACTGCAATGGAGTTGGTGCGGAGGACCTGATGAAGGGGGTAGTTTAATATTCATAATATTGCACATGTAATTGTAGATTAATGATACCAAAATAAATTATTTTTAAAAAAGAATGAAAGAATATTGAGAGAACTGTGTGACCAATCCAAACGGAACAATATTAACATAATAGGGGCACCAGAAAAAGAAAAGAGAGAAAAAAGGATAGAAAGTGTTATTGAGGAGGTAATTGCCCAAAACTTCCCCAGTCTGGGGAAGGAGACAGTCTCTCAAGCCATGGAGGTGAACAGATCTCCCAACGCAAGGGACCCAAGGAAGACAACATCAAGACATATAACAATAAAAATGGCAAAGATCAAGGGTAAAGACAGATCTTTAAAAGCAGCTACAGAGAGTAAAAAGATCACATACAAAGGAAAACCCATCAGGCTATCATCAGATTTCTCAACAGAAACCTTACAGGGCAAAAGGGAGTGGCATTATATATTCAATGCAATGAAGCAAAAGGGCCTCAAACCAAGAATACTGTACCTGGCAAGGGTATCATTTAAATTTGAAGGTGATATTAAATAATTTTCAGATAAAAGCTGAGAGAATTTACCTCCCACAAATCACCTCTACAGTGCATTTGGAGGGACTCCTATAGATGGAAGTATTCCAAAGACTAAACGGATATCACCCAAGCAATAGACAAACAATACAGAATATGATTCATAACATACAAAGAATGGAGGAGGAATAAAAAGGAGGAAAAAAAACCTTTACGATGTGTTTGTAACAGCATATGAAGTGAGTTAAATTAGACTGTTAGATAGTAAGGTATTACCCTTGATCCCTTGGTAACACAAATCTAAAACATGCAATGGCAGTAAGTACATACCTATCGATAATCACCCTAAACGTAAATGGTCTGAATGCACCAATCAAAAGATGTAGAGTCACTGAATGGATAAAAAAACAAGACATATTTATATGTTCCCTACAAGAGGCTCACTTGAAACCAAGACGTACACACACTGAAAGTAAAGACTGGAAAAAGATATTTCATGCAACTAACGGAGAAAAAAGCAGGAGCTGCAGTACTCGTATCAGACAAAATAGACTTCAAAACAAAGAAAGTCACAAGAAAAAAATAAGGACATTACATAATGATAAAGGGGTCAGTCTAACAAGAGGATATAACTATTATAAACATCTATGCATCCAACACAGGATCACCTACATATGTGAAACAAATACTAACAGAATTCAAGGGGGAAACAGGCTGCAATGCATTCATTTTGGGAAATTTCAACACACCATTCACTCCAAAGGACAGATCAACAAAACAGAAAATAAACAGAGAGACAGAGGCACTGAACAACGTAATAGAACAGATGGACCTAACGAACATCTACAGAACTCTCCATCCAGAAGCAACAGGATAAACATTCTTCTCAACTGCACATGGAATATTTTCAAGATTAGATCATATACTAGGCCACAAAAAGAATCTTAGTAAATTCAAAAAGATTGAAATTGTACCAACCAGTTTTTCAGATCACAAAGAAATGAAACAAGAAATAAATTATGCAAAGAAAATGAAAAATCCCACAAACACATGGAGGCTTCACATCATGCTCCAAAATAACCAATGGATCACTGACAAAATAAAAACAGAGATCAAGTAATATATGGAGACAAATGACAACAATAATTCAACACCACAAAATCTGTGGGACGCAGCAAAGGCCGTGCTAAGAGGAAAATATATTGTAATACAGGCCTACCTCAGGAAAGAAGAATATTCCCATAGGAGCAGTCGAAACACACAATTAATGAAACTAGAAAAAGAAGAACAAATCAGACCCAAAGTCAGTAGAAGGAGGGACATAATAAAGATTAGAGCAGAAATAAATAAAATCGAGAAGAATAAAACAATAGAAAGGATCAACAAAAGCAAGAGCTGGTTCTTCGAGAACATAAACAAAATACATAAATCCCTAGCCAGACTTATCAAGAAAAAAAGAGAGTCTACTCCCATAAACAGAACCAGAAATGAGAAAGGAAAAATAACTACGGACAGTACAGAAATACAAAGAACTATTAGAGAATATTATGAAAAACTATATGCTAACAAACTGCATAACCTAGAAGAAATGCACAACTTTCTAGAAAAATACAACCTTGCAAGGCTGACCAGAAAGAAACAGAAAATCTCAACAGACCAATTACCAGCAAAGAAATTGAACTGTAAATCAAAAACCTACCTAAGAACAAAATGCCTGGACCAGATGACTTCACCACTGAATTTTATCAAACATTTAGTGAAGACCTAATACCCATCCTCCTTAAAGTTTTCCAAAGAGTACAAGAAGAGGGAATATTTCGAAACCCATTCGATGAAGCCAGCATCACTCTAAAACCAAAACTGGGCAAAGACACCACAAAAAAAGAAAATTACAGACCCAATATCCCTGATGAACATAGACACAAAAATACTCAACAAAATATTAGCAAACCAAATTCAAAAATACATCAAAAGGATCATCCATCATGATCAAGCAGGATTTATTCCAGGGATGCAAGGATGGTTCAACATTTGAAAATCCATCAACATTATCCACCACATCAACAAAAAGAAGGACAAAAACCACATGATCATCTCCATAGATGCTGAAAAAGCATTTGACAAAATTCAACATCCATTCATGACAAAAACGCTCCTCAAAATGGGTACAGAGAACAAGTACCTCAACATAATAAAGGCCATATATGACAAACCCACAGACAACATTATATTTAACAGCAAGAAGCTTAAAGCTTTTCCTTTAAGATTGGGAACAAGACAAGGATGCCCACTCTTTCCACTTCTATTCAACATAGTACTGGAGGTCCTAGCCACAACAGTCAGACAACACAAAGAAATAAAAAGCATCCAGATTGGTAAAGAAGTCAAATTGTCACTCTTTGCAGATGACATGATATTGTACATAAAAAACCCTAAAGACTCCACTCCAAAACTATTAGAGCCAATATCTGAATTCAGCAAAGTTGCAGGATACAAAATTAACACACAGAAATCTGTTGCTTTCCTATACACTAACGACAAGCTAACAGAAAGAGAAATCAGTGAAACAATTCCATTCACAATTGCATTAAAAAGAATAAAATACCTAGGAATAAACCTAACCAAGGAAGTTAAAGACCTATACTCTGAAAACTACATGACACTCATGAGAGAAATTAAAGAAGATACCAATAAATGGAAACACATCCCGTGCTCATGGATAGGAAGAATTAATATTGTCAAAATGGCCATCCTGCCTAAAGTAATCTAGATTCAATGCAATTCCTATCAAAATACCAACAGCATTCTTCAACGAAGTAGAGAAAATCATTTTAAAATTCATATGGAACCACAAAAGACCCCGAATAGCCAAAGCAATCCTGAGAAAGAAGAATAAACCTGGGGGGATTATGCTCCCCAACTTCAAACTTTACTACAAAGCCATAGTACTCAAGACAATTTGGTACGGGCACAAGAACAGACCCATAGAACAATGGAACAGACTAGAGAGCCCTGATATAAACCCAACCATATATGGTCAATTAATATATAAAAGGAGCCATGGACATACAATGGGGAAATGACAGCCTCTTCAACAGCTTGTGTTGGCAAAACTGGACAGCTACATGGAAGAGAATGAAACTGAATTACTGTCTAGCCCCATACACAAAAGTAAACTCGAAATGGATCAAGCACCTGAATGTAAGTCATGAAACCATAAAACTCTTAGAAAAAAATATAGGCAAAAATCTCCTGGACATAAATATGAGCAACTTCTTCATGAACACATCTCCCTGGGCAAAGGAAACAAAAGCAAAAATGTACAAGTGGGACTATATCAAACTAAAAAGCTCGGTACATCAAAGGACACCATCAGTAGAACAAAAATACATCCTGCAGTATGGGAGAATATATTCATAAATGACATATCCGATAAGGGGTTGACATCCAAATTACATAAAGGGCTCACGCACCTCAACAAACAAAATGCAAATAAGCATATTAAAAAATGGGCAGAGGAGCTGAACAGACACTTCTCCAAAGAAGAAATTCAGATGGCCAGCAGGCACATGAAAAGTTGCTCCACATGGCTAATCATCAGAGATGCAAATTAAAACCACAATGAGATCTTACATCACACTAGTTAGGATGGCCACCATCCAAAAGACAAAAAACAAATGTTGGTGAGGATGTGAAGAAAGGGGAACCCTCATACACTGCTGGTGGGAATGCAAATTAGTTCAGCCATTGTGGAAAGCAGTATGGAGGTTCCTCAAAAAACTCAAAATACAGATACCATTTGAGCAGGAATTCCACTCCTCGGAATTTACCCTAAGAATGCAGCAGCCCAGTTTGAAAAAGACATGCCTCCCTATGTTTATCGCAGCACTATTTACAATAGCCACCTAAGTGTCCATCAGTAGATGAATGGATAAAGAGGATGTGGTACATATACACAATGGAATATTATTCAACCATAAGAAGAAAACAAATCCTACCATTTGTAAAAACATGGATGGAGCTAGAGGATATTATGCTCAGTGAAATAAGCCAAGCAGAGAAAGACAAGTATCAAATGATTTCACTCATCTGTGGAGTATAAGAACGAAGAAAAAACTGAAGGAACAAAACAGCAGCAGACTCACAGAACCCAAGAACGGACTAACAGTGACCAAAGGGAAAGGGACTGGGGAGGATGGGTGGGAAGGGTGGGACAAGGGGTAAAAAGGGGTATTACAATTAGCACAGATAATGTAGCAGGGGTGGTGGGGGAGAGCATACGGGGAAGGCAGTATAACACAGAGAAGACAAGCAGTGATTCTATAGCATCTTACTACGCTGATGGACAGTGACCATAATGGTGTATGTGGTGGGGACTTTATAATAGGGGAGTCTAGTAACCATAATATTGTTCATGTAATTGTACGTTAATAATAGCAAAATTAAAAAAAATTACAGAAAACAAGAAACAAAAAAAAACACCTAGCAGTTGCTAAAATAAATGTAAATTATTTTAACTCTCCTTTCACCAGGATATAGAACTTCAAATAGGGTCAAGAAACAAAATGAAATGGAAAAATTAAAAATTAAAGAGCAGGCAAATTATGTCAAACATAATCAGAACAAAAGCAGGGTTAGCAAAATTAGACAACATAAAACTTGAGGTAAAAACCAAGACTATAGGTCAATTTGTACTGATACTAATCGTATAATGAAACAATCAACCTTTTATAGTTTAGTAATATAACATCAAGATATGAAAATCAAAAGCAGTTGGAAATAAGAACAAAAGCCAAATTGTAGGGAATGACAGGAACGGAACAACCAATCCACAAACATGGTTGGGACAATTCACCTGCAAAGGTGGATCATAACTACACCAACTATATCTGCCAAACAAAACCACACTTCTTGAAAACCTGTCCATGAAAGAGTCTGAACAACTAAGTGGTTGTCTGTAAGTCAGCATAAATGCAATGAATCGATTCTGAAAACCAGAAATTATTAAAAGTAAATATAAAATTCCATCTGAAGACTCAGAAAGTAGATCTACAAAACCCTATTTCTTAGAAAATACCAAAAAAGGAATTCATAGTATAGTTGCAGCCAATATTGTGCTTGTAATTAAATTCATACCCTTAAAGACTTTTATTATTAATATTTTTTTAAAAGAAAGGCAAACATATTAAACATTCAAGTTATCAAGAGAAGAGGGGCTTTAAGGAAATCTTGAATAAGGAAAAAATAAAATGTACGTTATTTAATGGAACAGGAGGCCAAAAAACATAACTTTATTGTAATGGTAATTATACCAGTAAAAAATCTAGATATAACCTAAACAACAGAGAACTACACTAATTTTAGCAAATCTTTTCAGTGAGATTTCTTATGCTATTGAAAACCATACTTATAAAAATTTAATGAAATATGCCAATGTCTTTAATATGAGAAATGAAAAGGCAGCATATAAAATTTTATATACATTGTGATGCCAAATACATATAAAAAAGAAAAAACACAAAAACATAGAAAAACAACTGCAGTTACTTCCATAGGTTAAAACAGGATAACATTTTTAAACATTTTTCTGGATTTTCCCCACTCTCTAAATAGGGTATTAGTTTTATAATCAGGTAAAAACCTGCAATATTTTTAAACTGATTGAGCTCCAAGTACTAGAATGCAGCTCTCATCTGTCCTTTTTTATTGAGCTCTAAATGACTTCTTAGTTTCAGATGTACAACATTGCAATATTTGTATATATTGTGAAATGATCACCACAGTAAATCTATTTAACTCCATATTTACAATTTTTTTTCTTGTGGTGAAGACTTAAGATCTCTGCCAGCAAATTTCAAATATGCAATACAGTATTTTTAACTATAGTCACCAGGCTGTACATTACATCCACATGTCTTATTTTATAACTGGAAGTTTGTACCTTTTGACCCCCTCCATCCATTTCACCCATCCCCCAACCACCACCTCAGGCAGCTGCCAATTTATTCAGCTCTGACCTTTCACAGTAACTCTACTCAAGTCCAAATTTCTGTTTTGAGTACTATTAATTATGCTTGTACAGTTAGGAAAAATTTGAGGCATATTTTATACTATGCAAGCATATTACTAAAAACAAACATTGAACTTGAATAATTTACACAGCAAGAAACATGTAATTTTCAAGTTTTCTGGGATGAGTGATCAGTAATTGTCCTGAACCTATTTGTTAAGTCAATGCTACATTTCAAACTGCTGTCTCACTTTTAACCCCAGATGACCTGCAAACTCCTCCAGGACACAGCCTCACACAGGGCAAGGCAGGCAAGACTTCGCAGGTGACTCTCCAGCACAGCTCAGTGAGTCATTTGTCCTTGAAGATGCCAAATGTACAAATAAGCCCAGCTACTTGGGAGCTGTCATATTTTATTAGAAAGATTATTATTTCCCTGTAAATCTGTGATTTCTAAAGTCTTGAGGCTTGAAGCATTCTAAATGTAATACTGCCTATCTCTTGGTATAATGACTTGGCATCTAGATGACTATCTCTCTAGCTGTATGAAGAAAATGTAAAGGAAAATCAATTCAATACACAAAAATTCAGGTGATCAGGAACACTTTGATTCTTTTCTATAAGGTAAGATCATACACTTCTGTTGTATGTCTGTATGATGTGAAATAATCTAGAATGGTAGTTATCTTTACCTCATGGGCTAATGGAAAGTACAGCTCTCTCTCCGTGGGCACTTTGCTGGTCTGCCACAGAGCTGCTGCAAGAGCCATTGTGATGCCAGCACATTAACAAGGGGAGCTTCAGGGGCCCAGGCATTGGGAACGAAGCTAACACTGTTCCACTGACTTTATGTGGAGCTGATTCATATGCCTGCAACATAGACACTCTGATGAGGCTGAAATGAACTTAAACATGCAGATAGTTCCCTTCTCATTAACACTTCATTGATAACAGAGTTACATATTCTGAATAGTTCATTTCTAAGGGATTACTACACTTACCCAATACTCAAAAGTCATTTATGTCTTTCAACTTATTTGAGAGATTCAGTAATAACTCCTCAAATATCCATTGCTTGTCATATTCTAAATACTGAATTCTTAGATGCAAATACACAGGCCCTATTAGCGCTAATGGAAGTTTTATATTTGCACCAAGGGAAGAACATACATCTAGAAGACTGTTCTCTGCTCCACCTCTCCTGGACAAAATAAAAATGCATTGCTATTTATGTGGAACCATTCAGGTGTTACAGGCACTTCTATAACATCCAGAAATACATTAGGCAAAACCAACTGCAGACATTTTGGCTCATCATCATTCAAGCTGAATTAATAATACTAAACAGCATGTAGGATGAGGGAAAACACAGTGCAGAGCAACATTAAAATCCCTTTTCACTCAAGCATAATTCATTTTGATGTTTACTACTTGATTCAGCTAAAGGTCAAACCATATACGATGGTTTGGATTCAGGAAATCTATTATTTCACTGTTGAGTATGGTCTGAAATGAGGGCAACTAATTTAAAAATGGAAGCAATTTGGAAAATATAAATGTAATGAAAAATGTCTCCATTATAAAGTATATAAATTAAGTTCTACTATTGATTACTGCCAGCATTCTAAATCTCCCCACTCATACTGGCAATGCCTTTAGTGCAACTTAATTTTCTTTGTATTGTGCTGAATATATTCAATGAACACCACTCTGGTGAGGGACCAAAAACAAGGTCAGAAATATTAGTGATGATAAATTACAGACTTTAATAACTTTTGAACAGTTTTAAATGTACAAGTCATCTATAAATCATTTAGCTTCACAGACCGAACTACATAAACTAATAAGAACCATGTGTTAGTTTATACTATGACATGGCATGAAGCCAAGGTCTCAAATATGATCTAATTAAGAACAAAACTGGGCTTTGGAGCATATATAACTGGAGGAAGAAGGAAAGAATTAACTTATTAAAAATTGTATATGCAATAATTACTCATTAATTTATGCAAATAATTTATAAACACACAAGACTGTATTAAAGGCCAGGCCAGACTCACAATTGAGAGAGTACTGAAATGTTATCAGCTTTGGAATAAAAAAAAAATGGGTGGCCAGTCAGTTCAGGTGTTTGCTTGTTTATCTGCTGCTTGCTTTCAATGGAAGGCTGCTTGAAAATTTAGTTGTTGGGGTCTGTGTCACCCATCATTTGGATCAACGCTTGTGTTCTTGATGCAAGTACTCCCACGATTTTTTCTTGCTGAGTCATAAGTGTGATGGTGGACTGCCCTTCAACATCCTCCAGTGGTATATCCAGAGAGCAGATTCTGGAAGGGATCCAAACTAGTCTAACTCCACTGAATCAACAGCAGTTCCAGTATGGAGAGGTTTAAGAATCAAGCTGGATGAGGCACAGATTGAACAATTAATGGTTTCCCCATTACTGAATTAAGCCTGACAAGTAACATCTTTCCTGGTGACTGTGACGAAATCTTCACTCATCCATGTACCTCAGTATTTCTCGAGAGTGGTCCTTCCCTCCCAGTATCAGAATCACCCAGGGAGCTTGTTTAAAATGCATATTCCTAAGTTACCTGCCAGACCTCTGGTAATAGGACCACCAAGAGCAAGGCTGAGAAATCTTCTAACCAGCCGCCCAGGGAATTTCTGTGTGCCCTAAAGCTCGGGAGCTGTGGTCCTAGGAGGACGGGCAGAGAGGAGGCTCATCCCCCGCTGACCCAAGGGCACCTCTAATTTCCTACCGTCAGGCCTCCAGTATACCTGTCAGCAATACAAGAGCCTCCCGAGTCTTAAAAACAGTGCAGTCCCTTGAACACTGCTCAAACCAATGTGTGAACATGTGCGTGAATGAACAGAGAAAGGCATGAATGGGAAATTGGCATTCTGAAGTAAAACGAATTCTGATTCCATTAGACCTAACTTAAAAATCCATTCACAGCTCTCTAAAAATCCCCAAGTGCTCCAAAATTTTCAGCCTGTATATTTGACAGTATGATCCTAACTTGTCAAATACTGATCGCAGAAAATTGTGAGGAAAGAGGAAATGCAGGTATCTGGTTCTGACTTCCCGAACACGCAGGGCGCTGCGCTGCCTTCCAGCCTGCACACCAAGCTGGCGGCCGCCGCCCCCGTCCCAGCACATCTGCTGCAAAGACCGTTGCTTAGCAACAGGAATCAATGCTGCGCTACCTCTTCACCGTTTTCCTGGAGACTGTGACACTGCTCCAAGGTACTATTTTCAAATACCTTCTGTCTCACTGACCAAATATGTTTCTTAATTTTTCTATTATGAAAAAAAGTCTTAAACCAAATCAGCATAAGATCCAAGAAAGAAGAGTAAGAGAAGGTCAGTATAACCACGGTGCCTTGGGACCTGTCTGATGAAGAGGAGTTTTTTGACAGCTCACTGACTTTATTGGCTATATCCTTTCATTCTGCCATTTTAGAGCTGATTTCTGCTACCTCCTGGGAGATGAAAGCCATTAGCATTAATTACCATCCTAAATGTAGACCCACAAGGTACTGCCATAAAGCACAAAAAGCAAATGATTTTCAGAAGCTGGTTTAATACACATCTTGCAACTCTGCTATAGCTCATGTCTTGGTTACAGTCTTACTACCCACTAGCACCGTTTTCCAGTATCCCTCCCCTGGCAGTGTGACAGAGGCTTCTTTCAGATGGGCAATGCTTACAGGCTAAATGACCTGGTGCTTCTGATATACTTTATAAGCTAAATTAAATACACACAATACTAGCACTGGCTTTAGGGAAGGTGATATACATCAATTTAGGTCTTACCAATGAATAGATTCTTCATACAAAAACAAGAATGAGACCCAAGAACTTTATGTGACACTTTCCAATAGAAAGAGTTAATATTTAGTTAAAGTATATGCACAAATATGTAAGTGATGGAATCCATCCAGATGGAAATTATGTGATAATTATTTTCTACATTTATTGAGCACATACTATGAACAAATCTCTAAGGGCAGCATAAAGATGGGTAAAATGTGACCCCTGTACAATCACATGGAAAACAGTGATATCAGTAATACAAGTACAGAGATTATAGATAGTCCCTCAGTTATCTGTTCAGTTACAACAAATGCCCGTTAAAAATGGATTATTGTGTCTGCAGTGCAGACTAGATGAATAAATCTGAGTCCAAAGTTTAAATCAAGAAACAGACCCTTCTGATTACAAAGGAATGATAATTAAAAACACAGAGAGAGAAAAAGCATTTTGCAGCTAAACCAGCTGAACTCAAAAAATTGTATGTCTATGTTTATATTAGCAGTACCATAAAGGCATAACACACACACACACATTCTATTATCAAAGTCACTTTTTCACTATATAGTAAGTTAAAATTCATGGATATATATATAGATTTTTAGATTTTTACCTCTCTAAGGAATGTTTCTGCTGAGCTTTCTATTTTTTATTCATTCAAATTAAAATGCAATGATTCACCAGTTATTACCACAATAGCCATACACATGTTGAAGAGAAGCTCATGATTATAATCTGCACAATTACTAACTGCTAGATAGCAGGCCTAAACAGTGTTTGAAAAAGCAGCTTCATTTCCGATGGAGATCAGGACAGTAATAGAACAGTTTCACAATCTCTTCACTAAATACATCTTTGTTTGCACGGTCTATGCATATCATCATGGGGCAGGTGCAGGAAAACATAAAATATAAATATTTAAAATCCTACTGAGCTGCTGTAAAGTCAGTGACAAAGAAAAATACAAACATGAAGGCTTCATGTGTATAGCTAAATACATAAATAACTCTGAAATCATCAAAGAGCAGCAGCAGACCCATATTTCTTTCTTGGTGCCTATTATTCAACAGCAATATATTTTTTTAATCCTGAGCCATCTTAAAAATATGTCAGGCAGCACTAAATCCATCGTTTTAAGCCCTAAAGAAAGTTAACAGTAATTAATGGCAACATTAGGTTAGCTTTGTAATTAAGAAATCTTTATCTAACTGTCTTTTCCCTACAGAGTAATTTGGATCACTTTCGTCTTCATCATTCTCTGTCCTATCTTCATGCAGCTAGGCTGACCAACAGCAGGATACAACAGGGGTCAGCAGAAATCAGCTGCCCAAAGAAAAGTCCAAGGACAAACTAATTTTGTTCCATAAGGCTAAATGTCTTTTTTTATTATTACTATTTAAGGATACCCATTGGTGGAATCCTAGGTGAGGTCAGTCCATCTACTTAAGAAAAATTAAAAATTTTAACTATTTGGATGAAAACCAATGAGCTTACAACCTCTGGATCTTCTACTTGAGAGGTACAACTCCTTAAAAAGGACATCAAAATACTTTTTCAACTCAGTTGTAGTCTTTTAACTGCATATAAGGGAAGTAAATAGAGAGAAAAAGATGGAGCAATTTCAGCATAGGAAAAACAAAGGCAAAAGCAAACTTCAGCAAAGGCCAAACAATAAAGCATAGTTCCATCTCTGAGAGTGCAGTGAACCAAATAACTCAATAGCCCAACTGACAAAATGTCTGACTACATTACTTGTGTTCTCATTTGGGGGTGGGGAAGAATACATAAAAGATATTTAGGGACAACTGGGGAATTTGATATGGACTAGTTACTGATAAAATATTAGAAATTCTTACTCATTTTCTAAGGTGTTATATAGCACTGTGGTTATAGAGAACAGCCTTATTTTTAGAAGATGTGCAGAAAAACATCTAGAGTCATGCGTCATGATATCTGCCCAACTTCCAAATGGTTCAAGAAACACCTGCAAACATACACACGCACACATACACACACACACACACACACACGCAGCACATGTAGCAAAATACTAACACTTCATGAATCTACTGATACACTTCTTATCCTGTCCCTTCATCTTTTCAGAATGACTGCAAGTTCTTATAATAAGAAGATGAAGAAAAATTAAGGCATATAAGAAATTCTATTAAAAAAAGAGAAAATCAAAGAGCAAAATGATACGTTTCATTCAGATGGCAAGAAAGAAAAATATCCTTGATGATTACACAAGCAAAACCAGCAAACCAGAGAGGTGAGTGAACTGTCAAGCTAGCTGTCTCACTGGAGACCCGGAAACCCAGGGACCCTGAACTTCCATTCTGATGGCCATCTGTGTGCAAAACACTGTAGACTGTGCCTGGGCCATGCCCAGAGTGGAGGGTGTAAAGCCAAACTCCTGAGCAGACCTGGGTTCCAAAGGACTGCGTCCTTAGAGTGAATTAGAGTAAAACTATTCCACAAAAGGAAGGGCAGCAAGGAAGTCCTTCATCTAGACCTTAGCACTGGATAGAGTGGGATAAATTCTTTCCAAAGAACTCATGACCATAACTTGACAATCAGCCAAGCATGCAGCCTAAACCAGCATTATCCTTCTGGTCCAAGAAGTCTCAAGCACAGAAATTAACCTTAGATGAAGCCAGGGCTGCGAATGCCCTAGTTAGCCACCAGAATATAAAGCAAGTTCTCTCTGGATGAATACACCTTCAGTACAGACCTCAAAGAATTTCGAAAGAGCATGAACTTACACTTAAAAAAAAATCACAAATAAAACAAGGAAGCAAAGACTAGCAAGGACGGCTAGGCAGAAATATCATATAGCTGAATTAAGCTCACAAAGACCTCATAGTTTGGACTGTCAGAATTTAAAGTTAAATATTTAATATGTTTAAAGAAATAAGAGACCGAGAATACAAGGAGAAAAGATTTTTTAATGTCTAAGCCAAAGAAAACTTTTGGAACTGCAAAATACAATTATAATTTAAAATGCTAATTAAAAAACTGGCAACAATCCTTAAATCCTACAATGTCAAATACTGGCAAAGATTTGAAACAATGCGAAATCTGATATACACAGATGGTTTCATATTAATGCATACAGTCCCTTAGGAAACAATTTGACACAATCTAGTGAAGCTGAGGTAAGATAACCATGGTCCAAAAATTCCATGCTATACACACTCCTATATATGTTCAACAGAAATTAAGTTCACAAATGCTCGAGGCAGTGAAGTGTGTAATAGTTAAAAACAGAAAGCAAACTACAATGTAGTCACATAATAGAAAACTATACAGCAGTGAAACCGAGCTGCAGCTATATTCACCATCACTCATCAAGCTCAGAATACTACGCAAAAAATAAGTAAAAAAAAAAAAAGAATAAGCATCATCTGACTTCATTTAAATAAAGCTAAAAATATATACAACTAAACCAAATATTGATTGTAATGTATATGTACTATAAAGAAAAACCAGTAAGTGATAGAAGAATTGAAATACTGGTTACTTCCTGGGAAAGAGGGAGGGAAGACAAAGGAGATAGTGGTACCATTTTATTTCTTAGGCCAGTTGATTGCTATACAAGTTTTTGTTTACTGTTGTTTGTGCCTTACACTTGTGTTATTAACATTTTCTCTATGTGTTCAATGATAAAAATTATTTAAGAAAACAAGCAAGCAGTAACATGCATGACTATCCTGGTCAAAAGCATAAAGTTATACTAGCTCTGCACACAAGAAACACGCCTTCAAAAAAAGAACTAGTAACATTCAGAATGATCATAGCAAAACATCCATGAGCTCCTAGAACATATACGATACTGTGAAAAGTAAACAACCAATCTTCTCAAGCAGACCTACATCCTATGAGCGCCAACTGCCTTCTGTGGATGCTAAGCATTGCCAAGCCCATCTGCAATCTAGGCTGGGCTTAAGTTAATTTACGAGTAATTGTTTTCTCCCACCGTGTCTGTACATTTAATTCCAACTCTAATGGCATCTATAAGTATACTTTCTTGAAGTGTTATGTTCTTCTAAACCCAGCTGTAACATTGTATGACGAAAATCTCAAATTTTCCCAGACTGATACTACCTCATTCCCCATCTATTGACTAGGATATGACTTATATTCTATGTTATACTGGCTCATCACAATTCATATTAGAGCTGAATCTGCTGTTTTGACGGTGATGTTTTGGCTGGCAGCTGAACAGATGGATGATTTTTCTCCAGTATGAATATTTGCCAACAATGGGAAGGGTGTAAAACTCATTCTCTAAGAAACCCAAACATAACCACAAGGAGTCTAACAAATAATTTTAAAAACTAGTGTTGCAGATAGAAGTCTTCATAGAATGACAACGTATATTCAGAAGTCTTGGTATAAAATGACAGTCAATTAAAAGAACACTTTGGCAACGTTATTAAATCCATGCTACCAATAACCATAACAGAGCATGGAGTCTGTGTGGGTATGCTCTCACAGTTCGATGAAATAGATATTGGGATATTACTATCCTGACTTTATGTAGACAAGGCACAAAGCATAGGGAGATACCATGTTTTCATCAAAAATGGACTGATCTCAGAAAGCAGCCCTGGGATCTGAGCTCCTCTGTGCCTCATCGGCAGGGCCTCCATCTCCTTGTTTGTCAACAGGAACAATAACTCCTAAGTCAAAGCTTCCTATGAGAATTACATAAAACTTAACAAAAGTTCCTAACAGGGGTACCTGTCCTAGAGTAGGTTCTCAATAAATAGATGCTTCCTTTAAAAATGAAGCCTCAGTGAACAAGAAAACCAAAAATTTTCACCTTTACTCTCTAGAAAAGGAGTCACAGGTGACTGAGGCTGGGGGCACGAGAAAAGCTCACACCTAAAACCGAGGCTGCCGAGCACGCTACATCACACGTCGGCGGCTCCTCGCAGACATCCCGCAGAAATGCACGGAATCTAACGAGTGGGTCGTCACGCAGTTCAGAGGGGGCAGAACTGTTTTAATCATGATTTTACTTACGATTCATTTGACACTTAAGCATTATCCTCTAATAGTGTTACTTGAATCTAACACATGCATATGTTTTCTACATAGCTAAGCAGTGAGCTCCACGTCACACACAAGCAACCCTTAGCATTCATGCAGATTCTGTCAGACGCTGGTGGGATGAGAGGGGTAGGGCAGGGAGGGGGGAGCGGAGGTGGGGTCACAGTCCCACTCTGGCTCTGTGGAGTTTGACATTCTTTCAGTATCCAAGTGGAGATATCCAGTAAGAAGCTGGATTCACAGATCTGGAGTTCGGTGTACCGGTCAGGCCTGGAGTTACAAATTTCAGGATATATTTGCATAAAAGAGGCATGCAAGCCCATGGAACTGAAACTCTTAAGGAGAGGGTTTAACTAGAAAGAAAAGAGGGGAACACCCAGGACTGAGCCTCTGGGAATTCCAGTATTTAAAGGCTGATGAGAGAAGCAAAAGCCACGTTGAAAAGAAATGGCTATCCAGAGACAGACAAACCAGGCGAGCGTGGGGTGCAGGAACCGGGACACAAGAGCTGTTAAAGGCAAGGGAGTGGTCAGCAGTGGGGAAGGCTGCCACAGAGTCCGGAGGACAGCGGTGAGACCCTGGACTGGCAGGATGGAAGGCCTCTGGTGACCTTATTAGCACAGCGTCAATGTAGTATGGGGGAGGAGAGTCCCCTTAGGGAACGGAAGTGAGAAAGAGGACAGTAACTACATACAAGTCTCTTTAAAAGTTTCACTGTATTGGCCCAAACATTGTTCACTTCAGACCAGGCTCAGAGCAGCTCTGAGTTGTTGAGTAACTTGAATTTATTCACCCAAAGTTTATCCAAAAGAGTTATGTGAAAACAAAAAGCTAACTCTGGCTCCATCAATCTCCACTTCATGCTTTTGACACAGGAAGGCAGAGAGTGAAAGAAAGGAGGCAGATGCTCTGAAGATCTGGAAAGAATCGGAAATGATGAAATAAAGGCATTTTGTGGCTCCTTTCAAAGGCAAGGACTGCTGCAGCAAATATGTCTTTGCACTGACATCAGTGGGATGGAAGCTGCCCTCACCATCTTTATACACAGACCTTTGCTACCTTGTTAAGAGCAATGAGGGATTCATGTGATGGGGCATTCTCCACTGAAAACATTGGTCAAATCAGGGTCAAAGCTGAGAATTCCAACCAGAGACCATGTCACTTTTAGTCTCTTTTTAAATGAGATATTGTTTGAATTATTTTTGCTGAGTGATTTAACTAGTAAATATTAGCTTTTGTTTCCCGAGACGTTTCCTCTTTGCCCCTGAAGCCTGGAGAACCACCAGAATCAGCGGCAGGTGCTAGAAAAAAGGTGTCACTGCACAGCACTCTGTAAACCCCGGTCACATCAGGAAAAGAAATGTTACTCGCTCTTCACAGAAACACAGCAGCAACCGCAAAGAACATCAACCAAATGAAGTGTGTATGTGTGTATGTGTGTATGTGTGTGTGTGTGTGTGTGTGTGTGTGTGCGCGCGCGCGTGTGCGCACGCGCTCAAAAAGGTAACAGCGGATGTTAATGGGCAAGACGGAACGTATTTCCTGCTCTCCCTTTGTTTTCCTATTCAATCAACCTGCTTAAGTCTAATTCTAAAAACATCCTTCCTGAATGGGCCACAACACACAACCCCCCAGTATTTCTTGTATTCAACCTCTCTATCCATAATACATTTTTATACCAAATCTAATCAGGAGCTTAGAGGATGGGTTAGGATCCACTATATTCCTCATTTTTATAAATATGTGCAAATTAGCAGAATCTTATGAGTATTAAAAGATTGCAAGGATAGACATTCATGGAACACAATAAAAACATTTTAATTTTGTCTTCTACTTGAGAATGGGAGAGCTTTCATTATGAATCTGATTACCTCTTTCCAATAATGAAAGCCAATCTATGGTCGAGTCACTTTCACAGATTAAATATCCATAATATGTTCATTTGCTCTTTTTTACACCCTCTGGCTCCTATTTTGTTATAGAAAGTTACCTCTTGCCTAAAATTAACTTCCCTACATCTGCCCTATTAAATTAAACCAAGTGCAGCATTTCCATCTCCATAAATTGACTGGACACTATCCTCCTAGAGAAAATTGAGAGAGGAAGTGACTTTCTTTGCACTGACATCAGTGGGATGGGAGAGCCCGTTACTGTCTCATAATGACACTGAGCTCCAAAATGTATCATAAGTGCAATTTCACAGCTTTCCATTACCTTGTCAGAGGACCTTCTTTTTCAACTAAGCACACATTGTGTAAGTAAAAAAGAATTTTTTTTTACATTACCTGAAGACAAGTTAATGGTGCCATGTGCTACAGGTTTACATGGGACATAGGGTATATTTTCACCAATGATTGCTGCAAGGATAATTATAAATTATATAAAAATAAAACATTCAGTGAGTAGTACAGTTTGCTTAGATTCCATCTTTTGATACTTGTAACCTATTAAAAGTTTTTCACCCAAGTCAAGAGCTCCAAAACCAGTCACCATCTGTGTCATCATTTACACCTAGAAATTCACATCTTTGACATGCCCAATTTCTTTCATCTATGGGTTAGTTAGAGGGGAACTGGGAAGCAGGGTGATTTCTCATCCTTCTACTTCATTGTTGTGATTTTTTAAATCCATATTTGGAATAAAAACTAGAAACTCTGTTATAAGAATATCAACCTAATCTTTGAATAAACTGGAGACGAGCAAATGTTTCATAAGATAACAAAATTAAATATTCTTTATATGAAAGATAGTAAACAAAAAGTGTCTAAAATCATCACCACTGAATTTTAAAGCTCAAGAAGACCTTATAAATCATGTAGTTCTTCCTCCTTGGTTTCAAAATATATTCTTGAATTTGTTTAGCATCTGATTATTAGGAGAAGTTATGTGTTCTCCCTGATTTTCTTTAATATTAATAATTAATACATAATTGCTTGTGATGATGATTGACATATACAACTCTATACCTCAACAGTTCAAATAATCTTAGTTCATGGGGAGTGTTAACCAAATCCAACTTCCCATACACCACATGGGACCCAGTAGACCCTGAGGAGCAATAGGGTGATACCTTCATTGGAACACATCACAATATATGATTAGATGCCTTTTCACTCTTTATACTATTGGAACACAGAGTTTCTATCTTGGGAAATGGCAGTTACATATCCTACCCTCTATGCTTCCTTACCGGTTCATGCACTCAAAGCCCTCAGAAAGACCAAAAAAAGCTTTGGAGGTGGAGAAGCTCCACCTGAAGATGCCAGTTTGGAGAACTGGCTCCCTTTGGCTCTTTATTAATAGTTTCGACTTAAGCAGACAACCTCTCTGGCCCCTTTACTTTTACACATAAAATGAAAATAATACTAGTTTACACATAATCATTGAAATAATATTCTAAGGTCCTACCTACCTCCTCTAAAAATCTATAACAAATGCATTTACAAACTAGGTGTAACATCACATGCTGTTGGTTACACTTACATAATATGTTCCCTTATTCCAAAGTTTACTTCAGAAGAAGACCCTAAAGCAGGGCAATTCAGGTGTCCACGTGTAACTACCACTAAGCAGTTTATCTCATAGGACTCTTGGGTTTTTATCATTTTTAAGGGAAGGGAAAATTCATAGATTATTAGATTGTGCGGTATGCCTTCTACCCTAATCTCTAACATTTTGAGGCATGAGAAAATCAAATATCTGGTTCTGATTCCCCACACATTCTTTCTTACATTTTTATCTGGTGATACCTGACCTGCCCTCATTCCCATCTCAAGGCCTCCCTTTAGTCCCTGCTAACAGCAGAGGAACATCCCAAATGGCCATAAATCTTAATATTTAAGATAAAAATCTTAATATCTGAAGATCCCATTTTTTTATAGTAGCTGAAGTAGCAATTTATTTTCCATGGGTTAAAAAATTCAAAAACCTCTATTCTACAAATATTCCTTTATGTGTGAGTTTCACAGACAGAGAAAAACAAGATATGTGTTTTCTGGCAGCACAGTCACCTGATTTTATGAAAAACATTAAAATGATCATCTAGACTCAACATTTCTTCTAAAAGAAGACCTCCTTTATAATCATATATATGGTTTTAGATACTTCCATTGCTCTTAGTAAGTTCCCATTATCCTTGGAAATATCCACTGTAAAAGCGAAAATTAATGAATTAATGAAGTGGTATTTCTGAACCTGATTTTCTAAATTTTCCAGATAAATTTAGAAATGGAATAACATCGTTTAAACCAAGAACAGCACTTCAGTGGCCTGAAATAATTTGCACAAATAAAGCTCCAATATTCTTTTTCTATTCATTAATGATGACTATTCTAAGTCTTCAATTAGTTCATTAATTTAAAAGTTAAATTCATTGTAGGGATAAATGTTATTAGTACATGTTCTAATAAATTTTCTTTGCTTATATACAAATATTCTACACTATCTTTCTCCTGAGAAAGTCTTCATTTGGTTTTTGTCCTTCATGTCATCATTCTACTAAAATTATTTGAAATCAGTTTGTCATACTAAAAAAAAATAAGGGATGAGTGTCCATTTAAATACAGTAACTATCAAAAACCCGTTGAATAATGAGTTTCTTGGTTGTAATAGGTGTTAGTTACAGTGCTTCAGTCTACCTGCCACAGAATACCAATCACTTAATCCTAAGAAAAAAATTTTTAATGTTAACTCTTTGCAGAAGAATAATTATAATAATTGCCCCTTATCTGTCCCATAAAGACATTCCAAAATTTATCTTTCAGGTATTTTGAGCTTTTCAGAAGATGATGTATTATCAGAACTATTTCAGCTTCTGTGTACACCAACACACATACACACACCTTCAGACCTAAACACCTGGGCATCTCGGGTTTCTCCAGGTGTTCAAACAGATGAAACCCAAACATGAGGCATTACCTCCAGTCACTGTCCAGGCACATAACAAAATGTCAACATCGTAGTACTTAAACACAATGTTTGTGGGATGCCTTAGGATTTTTAAATTTGATAATTCACCAACCCTCTAAGAACCATTGCTTTCCTTACAAGGTCTTATCCAGACAGCCATGCCACTCTATATGTAATGTTTTACATTTTTCCAATTATTCCAAATCATCAATCCAATTCTTACACTGCCATGATCTATAGGTTAGTATGAGTAATCCTTTTTTTTTTTTTTGGTAACAAGTAGGGTAACTAGGGTTGAAAGAAAAGAGTGGGTCGTTTCTAAGTCCCCTCCCCCACAGCAGCAGAAAGATTTAACAGTTTGCATAAACACATTCAATACAATAAGCTAAAACAAAAAAATTTTAAAGGTACATAAAGGAATCATAACCTAAGGAAAATGAGAAAGGAAATAGGGAACCAGGAACTAGACTGGTGTACAAAACACATGCAGGGCAGGTCACAAGTTTTGGAGAGATCCACTAGTAGGACCAAGAGACCACAGAGAAGTTTTATAGCAGAGCTGGGGTGGCTTCAGCATTTACAATTCTCAGGTTACCATTACATCCCCAAAGTTGGCTGCAAAAGAGACCCTATTTTACTGTTTGGCTTACTTGCTTCATTAGAGAATAGTGCATGATCCTTGGCCTCTCTTGATTAAGAAGAATTTCTTCCAGAGCAGCACTAGCCTATGTAATGTTCTGCAATGAAGGAAATGTTCTATATCTGCGTGATTACGCATGGGAGCCAGTAGTCACACGTGGCTGGTGAACACCTGAAACACACTTAGTGCAACTGAAAAGCTAAGTTTAATGTGATTTGAGTTTTAATTAATTTAAATTTAAGTAGCCAGATGTGGCTGGCGGCTACTGTGTGCAGCTCTGATGCACATGCGTGTATGTATAAATTTGTCTCCTGTGGTGGTTTTTTTGTCAGTTACTCAGCTTCCTCAGAAATATTTTTCATATGAAGTACATTTTCACCTAAATACTTTACTTTAGTAAAGTTTCTAACTAATGCATTTGATTCATGAGAATTTCTCACATTATGGACACAGTTCTCCCTTGCCTGGTGAGTCCCCTGGCTTGTGGCTGAGCATGGTACTTGATGTACTAAGTTCTGGTCTTCATTCCTCAACACAATCTTTCATTACCTTAAATTATCAATCGTGCCTATCCTTCTCTCAACCACCTGACATTCCACTTTCAAAGAGGTATGCTCTCCTGCTTCCTGCTTTTTTGATATGGCTGTGGACATGCAGAGTGTAATAAAGATGTTGTCCAGAAAGCAGCTTCTTTAGTACTGGGCAGTTGACATCAGCATGAGCAACAGCTGGATTTAACAAAGTAAGTACCCCTGCTACAGGGCACAGCGTAACATACAAAATGCCACTGTAGTATTTTTAGTGCCCACACAAGCATCAACACGCTAATTCTAAACTCTGCGTTAAAAACTGGTTTTTGGTAGTTACTAAAATGCACGCACACACATTGAAATACAGAA
Source organism: Smutsia gigantea (assembly GCA_032199065.1). Taxonomy (NCBI): domain Eukaryota; kingdom Metazoa; phylum Chordata; class Mammalia; order Pholidota; family Manidae; genus Smutsia; species Smutsia gigantea. The sequence goes on from JAVSCE010001006.1 coordinate 28,270, forward strand.
AAAGAAAGTACTACTTTAAATTACAAGGGAGAAAAAGTAAAAGTGAGATCATAAGACATATATGAAATATCTAATGATCTTACATTTCAAAACCACCCTCAGTCATCTGGGCCAGTGGTCGGTCAGATCCAGCACTCGACAACTCAAACGCATGGCTTGAATGACAATTCCTGCTTGGGGTGTAAATCTGTACAGATCACACACCAGACCCAATATCAGTCAATTTCCCGTAGCAAATCAATTTTCCAAAATAAAGGGTATACTCAATGTTTATTTTGTGTTAAGGATGGGAAATCAAATGAAAAGGGAATGAGTGACATTAAAATCCTTATGCCCTAGTTTAGTTTTTCCTTGGGAGCAATGAACAGATTTTATTAAACTTAACCTCATTTTGCCATGGCAACAGTTGTTAATCACTGAGATCATACTTTAAGAGAAACACAATATTTACTCTCTTATTCCAGCACTTTGATCTTCTCATAGTTTGACTTTGAAAGGCCATAGTTTTTCATGCTAATGAGAACATATATATTGAGATTTAGGAATGATTAGCACACTTACATTTATAATAAATCCAAAGCATGCCCTCTGCCTTGGGAAGCTCTTTTGTGACATGAAGCTTACTCAGTGGTTAGGGGGTTAATGAACAAAATGGATCATTGGGCTGAAAGCAAAAATCACTATTAAGAAAAATGCAACACCAAGAGAATTAGGCACTACATAGTACTGTAACCACTGAGAATTCTCAACAGTAAAATAAAGCCTTGTAGTCCCAGCATTTTCATTAGTTTTCCAGTAGTGCTGGATGCTGTGTGAATTACAATTAGGTAGAAAGCAATGGCTGCTGCCTTTAAAGCATGTACACTATCCAGAGAGAAAGCACTTCTCATTCACACTGGGGTAGTTCCTGGCCTATCCTACACTATGCATTTTACATTTCAGTGGCTTAAAATACCTCATGTAATAGAATATTGCATTTAACCTGCACGATGATAAATGCTAAATAGCTGACAGAGTGAACCACGCTGCATTGTAAATGCTAACTTAAAAATATAGTTCCATAAATCAGTTAAAACTTGTGCAAGAAACCTTTGGAGTTAGAAATATATTTAAATTATGTGTTTATTTAAACAGATACAAAACTAACATAAAGAGTGGAATAAAACCCGGACAAAGGAAGAAAAATCAGGTTATAACCTGTGAGACAGTTTCCATTCAAATGGAGAAAAGTTGGGGAGGGGACAGGCACAGAGATGCATAGAGCACTGCAAAGTGAAACATGACGTTAAATCAGATTTTTACAACACAGATTTATATTCTACTTTGCATTAGGTTCCTATTCTCCCAGCTCTAAAAATAGTAGGTTTTTTGAACTACTAACTTGGAAAAAAAAAGTCAAACATCTCATTAACAGACCTGCTCTCAAGTGTAAGGCTGAGGCAGAAAGTGCACAATCATGGAAGAAAAAGCATTAACGCTGTTTTATCCATTATAATTGGAAAGTGTCATAAGCCCTCTACTAGTTCCTAAACTAATCATCCTATATATAATCCCTTCCAGTTCTCTAACATTAGAGAATTACTGTTTCCATGGGAATAGGAGTAACACATTGTCTTCAGGCCAGATAACAATGTCCTCTACATGTTACTCAAGTGCTACTGAGGAAGACACAGAATATAAAATGCAACCCCTACTTTCAAGTTACTTCTAACCTGGTTAGAGACACAAACCATACATAACTATAGAGGAAAAGTAAATGCAGTGTGGTCCCAGCTGGGCAGCACCAGGGCTCTGGGGAGATACCCGGATGAGCCACCTCCACCCACCAGGCCCCGGGCAGTGCCTCTTCCTATCAGAGCGCCCCCTCCCTGGGCTCCGGGTTCCTCACACTGTCCTAGAACCTGCACTTTCTCTTCTAGAGCAAATTCCTAAACACTAGGCAGGGGAAAGCTGGGGAGAAAGGGTTTGGAGTCATTACAAGGGCCTCACAGATCCTCACATGCTCCAACCTCTCCCTGTAGCTGTGTGTCCAACATGGGAGCCCTGAGCCACAAGCAACAGCTGGGCACTGAGGCATGGCTAGTACAACAGAGGGCCTGCATGTGGTGAACTTAAAATTAAATAGTCATATGTGGTAAGTGGCCGCAATGTGAAAACACATAAAACATAAAGACATTTCCACCACTGCAGAAAGTTCTACTGGACAGCCCTCCTCTATAAGCTAAACTAGGGATTTATAATTAGACCTACACATTCCTAGAAAAGCTCATGGTTTGTAAAATCTAAAAATGTAAGCGATTAAGGCAGAACACTCAAGCCCTACACACTATTGTAACCAAAGCCCTAAAAAAGTCCTAACAAAAATATTAACACTATTAAAAAAACATTTAATTCTTAATAAATACTGCAGCAAATATACAGCACAACATGTAAAGTAAAGGGAAGGTCACCTGAAAGAAGGCTGTAAGCGGCCTCCGTTTCCCGACTGAGTCCCTTCCGTGCTGGCTGGGCTGCGCTGGGTGGCTGCCGTGCTCTGGGGTCAGCTGTGACTGCTTGGTGACAAAAACCATTAACATGCCAAGAAAAATCACTTACAAACCGAAGAGACTGCATAACACTTCATCATCAACCCCCATTACCAAGTGGACATGAATGAATTCGTGTATTGAGACATGAACAGTAACAGAAAAGGCTGTTAGCCATACAAGTCCTTTCCGGTGCCTTTGCACTGTCTGGAGTGAGTATCTCCAGCCACAGCTCCACTCCCATCTGGGCCTGTCAAAACTGTGCTCATTGTTCAAGGTTTGCTCAATGGCCACCTCCTTTACGAAGCCTTTCCAGATCATCCCCACCAAGACGGCAGAGACACAGACTTTTTCTTCCTGAAGATACTTTTATTCATACCTTATACAAGGTGTAGCACCTACATTTATCACCGTTGCTGGTATTACTATTATCATTATTAAGGCTGCTTGAGGGGGGCTGATGGAAACTTGGAGCAGAGGGCTAAAATTTCTCAACTAACCCCGAACACCCTACTAACTGGATTTAGTCTGGATTCTGCCATTTGCTTCGTCACTGATCGTGGGCAAGTCATTTAGCTTCTCTGGACTTCAAACAACCTCATTTCTCAAAATATCTTCAGTGAGTGTTAAACTGCAAAAGAGATAAAAGCCCTGCCAACCTTTCAATATGTGAAGACTGAAAAAAGAAGTGAGGGTAGCTATGTAGCCTTGTAGACTTTTCCTCACATGAGTACATATAAACTGAAAAGCATTTTAACATCATGGCATCTGTACCATATTACAACTTTGTTTATTTTACTCACTTAAAATCTTGATTTCAGTACATATATAAAATCTCTCTCATTTGTTTTATCTGCTGTATTCTGAGGAAAAACTGTAACAATTTCCTACTGATGAAGTACCCTTTAAATTTTTAAGCTTTTTCTTAAAATTAGGAAAGTAATATATTGACATAGGTTTTTATTTAAGCATAAAATGAAGACTTTTCCTTTCTACTCTGTCTCTGAAAAAAAAACCTTCTAAATTGTATGTTTCTTTTGTTCTACTGATCACTACCATTATAGTTTTAAATAGAGTATTCCTATAGTTCTTGATTTTTGTTACAGTATTATTTTACATTATCAGGGTTTATTTATAAACCATTAAGTGTTTTTTCATAACTAGAACTCAGACTTCCATGCTTTCTCAGTAGTTGATTTTAGGAAACTAAAAACCAATAGATAGAATTTTTAATATTATAATTATATAAGTTAAATATTATTAAGCACAGAACTAATTACTGAGGACAGTCCCAAGGAGGAGGGAATGCAATCCTATGTCATTAAGTTGCTCCTGTTTAAAGGAAGATGTCCTAAGAATCGAGGTCAAATAGATTCAACTTGCTGCTCCTGCTAGTTTTCTAACATGACCTGCAATTTTCTTACATTTCAGGTTATCTTATTTCATCAATTTCTTTATCATTTCACTGGAGTAACTCCCCAAATATTTTTTTCATATAGAAAGCTTGAATAATAAACAGCCTATATCTGTGCATATTTGAAGATATTTTCATTGTTGTCTTCTTAATTAACAAAGAGTTTTGGCTACATTAGATTTTTTTGTCCAAGGTTATTTTCCCTGAGAACTTTGAAAGTATTGCTCCATTAACTTCTTGAATCCAGTCTAGCTTAAGAGGAATGTGATTTTAATCTAGTTCTAATATTTTTAATGCATTTTTTCCTCTAGAAGTATGCAGATATATGTATTTCTTCATCCATGGAGTTCTAACTAAGAATAGGAATAGCTGAGTATTTTTTTTTCATCTGCTCACCACATGAGTCTTTTCAACCTAAAGACTAATGTAGCTTTTTTTGGCTTTTTTTTTAGCTTTGTGCAGAATTCTTCTATGACTTCATTGATTATTTCTTCCCCTCTATTTTGACTACTACCTGCCTCTGGAAATCCTGATAGAAAGACGTTCATCTTCCTAGACACTAAACTCTAAGTCTTTTATTTCCAAAATTATCCATTAGTTCCCCCCATACATATTCTTGGAGTTTTCCTGAGCTTTACTTTAAAAGTCCAGCTTTGGATATATTTATTCGATTAGTTGGTCCATACAACATTTTTATTTCTGACATTATACTTCAATTCTTGGGGAAATTTTTAACTACTTCAATATTGCTTTGATTCCGACTTTGAAAGACTGGTGAAGAAAGAACTCAGTTCATAAACAAAGAACACAACAGATTGAGAGTTAAGTCAGAAAGAAACGTTTTAGAGTTGGTTTTTTTAATGTTTCTTTTCCTCTTCTTTGGAGGTAAAAGATGGTTTTTCTTAAAGTATACAAGCCAACCAATCTCCCAATCTAATGTGAAATCATGAAATGTAGCTACTATCAATAAAGACTTCATACTCTGTGCATGCAGCCTTCTGGGTAGTCAGACTGAGAAATCCAGGCAACCATGGAGTCAACCAACCACTGTGACAGATTTTTGCTTATATGGTTTAGGAGAAGGATAATTACAGGAAAAGGAAAAAAAAAAAGAAATAAATGTATTAAGAGAGTGCCTGTTAAATTAGTTTGCATGTAAAATCATTTTATTATCATCTGTTACGCATGGGAAAGATTCACACAGAACATTTTCCTCTTTTTTATTGGACTCTAAAATGCACTATAAAAGGGGTTAGCTACAGTTCATGAAATCAGCTACTAATCCCTAGTCTCCCACACCTGAAAGAGTCTAAGGACACTAAAATGCAAATTCATTGCACTTTTCACTTTCCTAAGTGACCCCATTTTAAAATTCACCTTGGGACCATATATCCACATATCAGAATGTTTAATTCTGAACGGCTGACTCACTTCATTGGAGAGAATGAAGCTTCTATTTGTGAATGTGACAGAGGTCCAGACTCTCTGGGTCACTTTTCCCCTTCACTTTGGATAATGCCCCCATATGAACAGGATTTAACTCATGCAAAACAGCAAACTGAAACCACAGTGATATATACAATAATAATTTATTTTCATATTTTAAAATGCCTTATTATTAATGAAAAAATAGCTTTAAAGCTTCCATGACATGTACCACAGGTAACTCAATTTGACAGTGAAAGATGCTATGTTGGTCTGTAATGGCAGATATAAAATATACACCATAAGAGCAGATCTCCTGCATAATCAAAATTCTTTTTGCTTCACATTTTTAGTACTATAAAAAGGGACGGGAAGCACAACTAATACTGCTTTCATTGGATTTTTTTCCAGCGTTTTCTGTTGCCTACTATAAACATTCAAATATGTCTTCTTTTACTATCTAGTTACAACAGTTTTCTGTACAGAAAAAAAATATTTCTGTTCTAATATGAATTGGGGTTTATATGGACTCCATCTAAACATTATTCATGTAATATTCTGAACACATACAAAAATGGTATGTGTTATCTCAGTGATCTTCAAAATGCTGAGGCTTCAAGTTTCTATAGTCCTGCTGTCAGGCCGGGCAATGCGTTCATCTCTGTGCGGCAGCCTGCCTTTCAGGCATCATTAATGTTTTGGATTTTCATAAATTCTGCTGTGGCCAAACATACCAAGAACCTGGACTCTGAAGTTCCTAAAGGAATTAAACAGCCACAAGCTTTTATTTTTCCTTTTAGTTTCATCTCCAAACAAAGTGGAGTTTAAAAATAAGAAAAAAAATTGGGAACCAATGTAGTTGGGAACATGCTGGGATATATAGTTTCCACCATATTAAGAAACTAGCAGACAGTCAACTCCCTCAGGATAATCCCCACCCCTAAAGGACAGAGACAAAGTGAAAATGGCATTCTGTAAATAAGAAAAAAAAGGCTAAGATACCTCATCAATATAACGGAGACTTTAAGAAATTAAAACCAGATTTAAAGTAGAGAATATTTTGAATATGTTGTGATTCTGAATAAGCCTATGACAGTCCTGTGTCACCCTTGGCTAAATTAACATTTGTTCCACACCAACCAACCCCTGAGGCCTGACTCCTCAGGGCTGTAAGGTGATTCGCTCTTGCTCATACTTGGCTGTGAACACTCGAAACTGTATGAAGACACAGCTGTTGACAACTCTGCAAGTGCAAGTTTTAATAACTTGCAACCATAGATAACACAGAAGGCCAAGGTTTCAGTCAATTATGAACTCAGCCATGTTTTCCTACCCAGGAAATTCATTTGTTTTTGGTGATGGTGATAACAAAACAAAACAAAATTTAACTTATGCATTTATTTGTCTTTCATTTGGTTATATAATCATATCTGTGCTCTGGTTGGTTCCTTAAAGGGTTTGAGAAAATCTACAGTAAAATCATATGATGCATTAAAAACATCCAAGACAAGGAAAACAGAACTTAACTAAGACCAGAAGAAACCCTAAAACTCAAAGATTTAAGATCTTAAGTTCAGCAAATACTTTGTTCTTCTGATAAACTGAGATGGGGACAGCTACCAGACAATGAAATGATTTCAATTCCTTTCTAGCTGCTAGGAAAGTCAGGGCTAAGGTTTACATTCAATTATTAAAGCTTTCCTTAGCAAAAAAAAAAAAAAATTTTTTTAATATAATTTTTCTCTTGCCTTCCCCTTTACTAACTGGCTTCTGTCTTTGTCTTTGTGGTACAATCCTGATCTTATTTTACCTAAGTTTGACTGTAAGTTAGAAGTGAGGAATCTGAACACAGCACCCTCCTGTTCCAGGGCCACTGTGGCTGAGAGGTGCTCCGGCGGGTACAGCAGCCTGGCAGGAGACGCTCAGGGTCTGACAGGGCTGCAGGCAGGGGTTGGGACGGGTGAAAAGTGCTAGGCCCAGGAACCCACACCTGCACCCCAACCCCCTCTTCTCAATATTGCCCTTTTTTCTAAAATCGCTAATGCAAATTTCATCAAAATGGCAATACTCTTCTTACTTTTTAAAAGTATCCCAGTCTTAAACTCATCCAAGTGTTGTCTTACAGCAGTCCACTTAAAGCCCTTGATAACTTTAGGGCACAACAAATCAATAAATGGTCACTGTCACCTAATTCAATCCTCAGTTCAACCCACCATTTGTCACCTCTTCAGAATGGCACCATACAGGCCTGATGGCACAGGATGGCACAAAGACAAGACATACATATAGCTAAGTATATAACACACAGCGGTGTGTGACATAAAGGCACAGGTAATGGGGAAACAGCAGCAGAATGCTGAAATTCTGACCAGATGGTCAGGAGAGGCATTCTTGGAGAAGGTAGACTGCCAGCTGCACCGAGAAGCATTTGACTGGCAGAGGGGACAATGCAAATGGAACATCGTAAACTCAGAGATAAAGCTGGACAGCATCTGGTGTAAGAAGCAGCCATGTCCAGAGACAGCTGCCTTCCTTTAACCATGTCCTCTTCTCTGGAAATGTTTACCAACAGCCATTTCTGAGCCACATGGCCCTGCTGACCGATGCCTAACCCAAACTGGGCCACACAGGTTCCCATTCTAGGGTGCAGAAATTTGGAACGGAGACAGACACAGGAAAGTGGTGGAGGAGTCACCTCTCCGGTGGCATTCTGGGGATGGGCAGGTCACAGTTCTGGATTTTCTTTGATTTTATAAAATATTCCAGGATCCAGCCAACTAATTCCTCTTCTCCTTAAGCTAGCCAGAGCCAGTTTCTATTACTTTCAACACAGCCTCTTCATTAACATACCACACTGGGGAAATGGTTGTGGCTGGACTGGAAAGAGAGTGAAGTCACATGGCAGGAACTGCCTGAGACCTTGAATGTGGGACCAAGGTGAACCCACTGCCATCCAGTGGGCAGAACTTAGCTGTGGCTTCCTGACTATAATGTAAGAGCCATCTATGAACACAAGCTTTGGTTTCAGTAAGCATGGAGCATTTATCTTGACTGCAAAGAAAAATACCTTGTGTGTCTCTTTTTAACCGAAATTCAAGAGTGCCAGATGAGCACAGTACAACTGTGGGATGACCTCAGGCATACGGCACTGTGGTATGTATGTTCACACTTCCCTTTCCCATTCTTTTCCTCTTCCCTTCATTGATTGAAACACCTAAGTTTCAGCAAAGTTTCCGATTTAAGGGAACACTGTGGTTCATCCTCCTCCATCACAAATAATCATCTCCCTAATTTATTCTGTAAGTCAAGGACTTTTGTGAATGAGGATTTTCTCTAGCCAGACATACATATGGAAATGTATACACACCAAAGCCCTATCTAACGAACTCATTACTGGGACCGTGCCCCAAAAAGAGGAGTGGCCATCTCTCCCTCGATGGTGTTTGACTATCTACCACAAGATCAATAATTTGTAACAAGGCTTACTCCAGGTATCTATGGCCATGGAGCCTGGATGACGCAGGTCACATGGGGATTAACCACTGACATGGCACACAAAAAAGAACAAGCAATTCAAGACATGATAAAGCCTGAGAGGTTATCAAAACCTGAAACTGCAGAGTCGGAGGTGACAGTTAAGTTACCATGCTTCACTGACCTGTTCAGCATCCAAATGAGAAAGAGTCAAAGATACAGCTTCCTTCATGATGAGATCAAATGTAAGGGGCAGACTGAACTGAAGAGCGATCTTTTCCGCTATGCAGGTAACAAATGGCTAAATACTTAGGGAAGGGGAGGGCTTCTGCTTAATAATCTAAGGGGTTTAGGGCTTTCACCTTCTTGAGATCGTGCTGCCACCTGTGTCCAGTATGAATCACATGCTCACACAGCATTCTCATCTGAGCTGCAGTATTAATACTGATGAGATGTTCTGACCCAAAAGAGAAAGGTCGTTCAAAGTCAAAGGAATTTATTTCCCAACAGCTTAAAAATATATTTTTTAAAGACCACAAATCAGGGTGTGATGTTCACTTGAGATGGAGTTTGGGCAGGGAGTAGAGCGAGTAAAGAGGTACTTTTATTTCTTTGATAAAATTACCTTCTTGATGTTAGCACCTAGGGTGGTACTAGACTCAGAGCACTCCACCCAAAATGAATGTGCAAAGACCCAGGTGGCCACCAGCAAAGCAGGAGAAGAGGCGAAGACCAAGATTCCAATTAACTGGGAGGTCTGGAATTTCTTGAAGGATTCCCACTGACTTAGCGAAAAAAAGCGGATTCCCTGACAACCATGACCTTTAGTCCAAAAATGCACATCTCCAGCTCACATGGCCCAGCCTATAATTAAGACCCTATTTACAGGAAAAAAAAATCAACGTCATAAAGATATACAAATATACTTATGTAATGTACAAATAAAGGAAAATGGAGAACTTGAAGTATACTCTATGGAATTTCTTAGTAGTATCCTTCATATTGAATAAAGCTCATAACACAAATTATAGCTCTGGAAATGTGATTATATTGGATTGGACATTGCTCTAGTTATTCAAATGAGCCTCTAGTCCAGTTGAGTCTATTTGAGTAGCTAGGATTCCTGTTATCGTGGAAAGGGCATCAATCCCAAGCCATGAGGTTTCCAAAGTAGAGTTATTATTGGTAAGTGGAGAAGTTCAATTGATACTTTGTATTATTTTAGAGGAAGTATAACTTATAACGAGAATTGCTTATACTATTTGTATGCATTTGCTGTGATCAAAGAAGCTTGATGCTTCACACTCATGAATTATATCGAATGCAGTAGGTATATCACCTGTTAGAGAACTGATAACGTGCACTAATAGTGTATGTGTGATTTTATTTAGTCCCCACAACAGCCCTGTGACAGTGCTATGTTTAGGATCTTTCCGTTACAGATATAGAAACTGAGGCACAAAAAAGATGCCCAAATAACAGTGTTTCTGCCAAAATTTAAACCAAATTTCCTTGATTCCAATATTTACTGTGTTGTATAAGATTACAGAATCTCAAATAAGGGTGAGGATATCTAAATTCCAATTCTTCAGATAATTAAAATGTTTTTAAGAAGTAACATTCAGCGTATGTCCTGGTTACAGATGTTAAAATACCCATATTACACAAACCACTGAATGCATTAATAAACCAAATGCTGTTTTGTAAACACCTCTCTTATCAGGCCTGAAGTTCGCAGAGCCCTAAACTCACTTGGCACCTGATCTGGAGTCAGGCTGCTATCCCCTTGTTACCAGTTGCATTGTATGACTTGCGCTGAGCCCCAGAGGAACTGCATTGAAAAACTAGCTGCTCAGTGTAACTGCCAGGCACCAGACTAAACTAGGTATGGCATTTCAAAGTATGTGAGCACTTTGGGAGGAAATACTGTGGACCCTAGAACTCAAACTTTAGGTATTACAAGCGCAACGCTAACAACTCAAGTTTCATTTCTTTTTATTAAATACAAGACCTTTGTTTAACAAAATGTTTCTTAAAGGAAACAAAAGTGATGGTAACACTATGTTCTAGCTACATGTCACCTATTTTCTGCACAAAAATTAATTCTTCTATTGGGTTACGATGTTTGCTTTCAAAAATTTTGGTAGTCTTTTCCTCCTAAAAGTTTCCAGGTAGTGCTAGTATCTGGATAATTACTGCCTGATTGGGCAGCTGTTATGGGTAAATAGTAGCTCAGAACTAGACTGTGTTTTCATAAAGTGAACATATCCTTTCCTGCTTTTACTGTCCCTCACCAACATCCCTCCTTCCTACTTACTGAAACCCACAGTTGAAGGAAGATTCATTCTGTTGACACAGGGTTCGGTTCTCAACGGAAGTAGTTCATGGGGTGCAACGACGCCCCTTTTGAGAATAGATTTTGAAGTAAAATTAGTTGAGTCACTGCTGAGGTGTTTTCACAAAACTGCAAAACCACCATAAGAAAGCGAAAGCAGGGGGAGGAGTGGGGGGAGGCGGGGGGGTCAGTAAGGCAAAACTGATGACTCATGATTTTGCCCAGACTGCTCCCAACCACAGTCAGATCACGGCCTCTCGCCCGTGGAACAGACGCAGGAAAAGTCTGGCCACAAAACAGACACCGGGCTCTGGCACACTGATTTAGGGATTTTGAAAACATTTCACAAGATTTAAATTGTTCCTGTCTCATCCAAAAGTTCCTCTTCTTTCCCACCTGAAACTTCTCCAAACACAGGGGCAATATTTTATTGTAAAATTTGGTCAAATCAGTGTACATAAACTAATATATCTCAGTCTGGAAACTTAACTGCAGCTCAGATCTAAGCACATGCTTCGATTAATTCGCAAAGACTGCTTCTTCTGCATGGTTTTCCTGATAACACTTAGCCTGAGTCACTTCTTCCACCATCTATTACTGATCAGCATTTAAATACAGTTGACCCTGAACAACATAGGTTTGAAAGGCATCAGTCCACCTATATATGAATATTCTTCAACAAATATATTGGATATTGGAAAATATTTTTAAGATTTGTGACAATTTGAAAAAATACATTTTCTTCTCCTCAGCGTACTTTATTGCAAGAATATGTAGTACATATAACATCCAAAAGGTGTTAATTGAATGTTTATGTTATTGGTAAGGCTTCCAATTGACAGTAGACTATTAGTAGTTAAGTTCTTGGGGAATCAAAAGTTATACACAAATGTTCAACTGAGTGGGGGATGGGAGCCCATTACCCCTGCATTTTTCAAGTTCAACTGTACTTCTTAAGTCAAAGCTGCTCTGGGGATCCCTTGTACTTACATTCTCATCCTTACATGCTTTGCAGTAAGACTCTGAAAGCCTGCATTATTGGCCCACATCTACCACTTCCTCTGGACAAGTCATGTAACCAATCTGGCCTCAGTTTCCCCATCTAAAGAATGAGAAAACCATCTACTTGATTCATAATGTTGTTCTAAGGATCATGAACAAGATGTGAAAATTTGTAAAGTGCAATAAAAACGTAGGATAATGGTATTATTGGACTCAATATTCCGCACAAAATGTAGAAAAAACAAAATTAACATGAATTTTTTCCAGCTTTTAATTCATGAAAAAGTACCCAGCATGGACTCTATATAGTTTTTCTCGTGTCCTCAATGCACTGTACTCAATGCACTGCAATATATTTCTGAAAAAAATGGCTTCCATAAAAATATTCATTTAAAGTCATACTTGAGAATCACTGTGCAGCATGATAAAACAGTTAACCTAAAAGAAGCTTCAAAAATACAGTTTCTCTCTCCCCTTTAAAAAATACATGTGTACGTGTGTGTATTTATGTATTTCAAAACTAGTTTTCCTTATACATTAATAAGAGAAGTTCACATTCATATCCAACAAGAGGTTAACATCCAAAATGTATAAAGAACTCACATGCCTCAACAACCAAAAAGCAAATAACCCGATTAAAAAATGGGCAGAGGATATGAACAGACACTTCTCCAAAGAAGAAATTCAGATGGCCAACAGGCACATGAAAAGATTCTCCACATCGCTAATTATCTGCGAAATGCAAATTAAAACCACAATGAGATCTCACCTCCCATCAGTTGGGATGGTCAGCATCAAAAAGACTAACAACAACAAATGCTGGCGAGGATGTGGAGAAAGGGGAACCCTCCTACAATCCTGGTGGGAAGGTAAGCAAGTTCAACCATTGTGGAAAGTAATATGGAGGTTCCTCATAAAACTAAAAATAGAAATACCATTTGACCTGGGAATCCCACTCCTTGGAATTTATCCAAAGAATACCACTTCTCAGATTCAAAAGGATATATGCACCCCTATGTTTATTGCAGCACTATTTACAATAGCCAAGATATGGAAGCAACCTAAGTGTCCATCAGTAGATGAATGGATAAAGAAGATGTGGTATATATACACAATGGAATACTATTCAGCCATAAGAAGAAAATGAATCCTACCATTTGCAATAACATGAATGGAGCTAGAGGATATTATGCTCAGTGAAATAAGCCAGGCAGAGAAAGACACATACCAAATGATTTCCCTCATTTGTGGAATATAAAAACAAAGCAGAAGGAACAAAACAGCAGCAGACTCACAGACTCCAACAAGGGACTAGCAGTTACCAAAGGGGAGGGGTGGGGGAGGGCAGGTGGGAGGGAGGGAGAAGGAGAGATTAAGGGGTATTATGATTGGCACAAATGGTGTGAGGGGGATCATGGGGAAGACAGTGTAGCACAAAGAAGGCAAATAGGGACTCTGTGGCATCTTACTACACTGATGGACACTGACTGCAATGGGGTATGGGGGGGTAATTGATAATGTGAGTGAATGTAGTAACCACATTGTTTTTAATGTGAAACCTTCATAAGAGTGTATATCAATAATACCTTAATAAATAAATAAATAAATAAATAAAAAGATACAGTCACATTAAGTCTACTGCCCTCGCCTTTCATGGCAATATCTGCTTTGGCAACTGTTTCTTACATACGATGTTCTAAGAACTCTCGTTATTTCCCCCTCAGATAAGTAATCTTGTCCTTTTTATATTAAACTTTTGTCACTTTTCTGCTGAAAGGAGTTCCCCCAGGAGCCACATCTATTCCATGTTGGCTTGTTTTCAAATCAAGTCACCTTTGGCATGATACCATGCTGGGGTCCATTAATAGTTGTAAGAAATTGCAGGGTAAATTCAAATGTATTCTGTTCCCTCCACTTTTTCCTCACTCTCTCACCATGTCTGATATCCCCCTGCACTTTCTCCTTTGGTACATACTTGCAAAATTACTCAAAAATCATATGAAATCTGAAATTTAAAAAGGGACTTCCCAATATTCTTATATCCCTCCTTATTGGTTCTCTACTCTAACACTCGCTTCTCTACAAATCTGGCAACACTATCTAATCTTTCCTTACCCTGTGTTTACTGTGACTTCTTTGAAATCTCATTTTCATAGTCCAATACTCAGAAATTCAACTTTTTCTTGACAAATTTGATTGTCATGGTAGATCTACTTAAAAGCAACTAAGCTCAGGACTCTATTTTCACTGACTGCAGAACTATAGCACACAGTGCAGACAATTTTTCACATAAGCTAGGTGTAAAGACAGATAATGTTCACACTTCATAAGAGAAAATATTATTTCAAAAACTAAATCTTCACCAGACCAAACACATGGGTTTACAGAAAACCAGTAAGACATCATTACATTCATAAAGCACCTTAAATAATTCAAAAGCAACCCATGGATAACATCAGAAATAGTAAATCAGTTTAGTCCCATTTCTGAAAGCTATTTTCATGCACTTAGAATTCTACCAAACAAAACAAGAAAAAAGCTCAGCATACACTTTTAGAAGATTACAAAACTTTGGAAAATAAATACAACTCTTCTCAATCAAACTTAAAAAGTGGAGCCATCTGACATCAAAAGCAAAAATAAATACATGAGACCAAATCAAACTATAAAGCTTTTGCACAGTAAAGGAAATCATCAATAAAATGAAAAGGTAACCTACTGAATGGGAGAAAGTATTTACAAATCATATACAAGAGGTTAATATTCAAAACACATACAGAACAGATATGACTCAATAGCAAAAAAAAAAGGGGTGGCAGAGGATCTGAATAGACATTTCTCCACAGAAGACATACAGATGGCCAACAAGTACATGAAAGGGTGCACAACATCACTCATTATCAGGGAAATGCAAATCCGAACCACAATGAGATGTCACCTCACACCAGAGTGGCCACTATCCTAAAGACAAGAAATAACAAGTGTTGGTGAGGATGTACAGAAAAGGGAAACATCCTGTACATTGGTGGGAATATATATACAACCACACACAACAGAATATTACTTAGCCATAAAAAAGAAGGAAATTTTGCCATACGTAATGACATAGATGGACATTGAGGGCATTATGCTAAATGAAGTAAGTCAGACAGAGAAAGACAAATACTGTATGATCTCACGTACATGTGGAACCTTAAAAAAACAAAAACAAAAAAGGAATAAGCTTGTAGATACAAAGAACACAAGTGGTTACCAAAAAAATGGGTGAAGGGGGTCAAAAGGTACAAACTTCCAGTTACAAAATAAATTAAGTCAAGGGAATGTAATGTATAGCATGGTGACTACAGTTAATAATACTCTATTGCCTATGTGGAAGTTACTAAAAGAGAAGATCTTAAAAATTCTCACCCCAAGAAAAACAAATTTTGTAACTGTATTCTGTGGCTGTTAAGTAGACTTCTTGTGGTGATCGTTTCACAGTACATAGAAATGTCACATCATTATGATGTACACCTAAAATGAATATACGTTAATTACACCTCAACGTTTTAAAAATGCAGCCTTCTTTCAATGAAGTTAATAGCTCTAAGAAATCAATAAACCAAAATGAAAACATTACAGCCAACTATCTTAAGCTTCTCTCAAAATTAAATACACCCTGCATACCAGGTTTAGAAGTTCATTCCAGATGTGATTTCTTAATACCAAAAAAAAAAAAAAAAAGAGGTAGAACCCATGCAGACTTGAGTGGGGGCTGAGGGGAGGCCATTCGAGTTGGATGCGAGGATCTTGTTGCTGTGGGTGGGTTCTGGGAGTGGGGTGATGAGGCTTCGTGGGGGAACGATTATTTCTAATAATGGAAAGTAATGGAGTTGACCTCAAATGGCAGTGTCTTTCTTGAGATATTTATAGGGAAGCTGTAGATATCAAACCCCTTCCACAGCAGGCTACCATTCCCAATGGGTCTCATGGCAAGTCCACCACCACACAGACTGCACCCACCACAGGCCCCCCCAAACAGTGGGCTACTTCGGTTGGTTTTGAGTGGTTTATCCATCTGTTCCTGTTCTCTTCCTTCCTGTAGGACTGATCACACATCATGTATAATGATAAAAAAAGACAAAAGTTATGTAATATTTGCTAAGTGCCAGACATAATTCCAGGTGTACTATATAAGATAGGAACTGTTATTATAACCATTATTCAGATTTAAAAAATGAAGCACAAGATTGAATTAAAGATGGGGCATGAGAGGTGAGACACTGGCTTCTTCCTAAAACCACATATAGTACAAAAATATAATTAATACAACTAATCCTGAAAGAGCAACAGGAAAGAGGACTGCACCAGACTGCATACACCTGGAGAAAAGAGCACACCTCACAGAACAGCATAACGCACCAAAGCTGTGGCCCAGCAGGACCCAGGCTCTTCCCTCACCCCAGCTCACCAGCGGGAGGAAGAGAAATAGAGCAGGAAGGGAGTGGAGGCATGGGACAGCTGAATACCTAACTCCAGAGATCTACTTTGGGAACACAAACCTACATTTCATGGTGCTTGCATGATACTCTCGTGAGAAGGGGGGTGGAAAGCTAAGACAGGCAGAATTCTTGGAGAGACTGAGATTCAAGCCACCTGTGGAAAGCAGGGATCCATATCCAGCTGCTCTGGGACAAAAGAAAGGCGGGCAGTCTGGGAGACTTCCTAACAGCAAGAGGGCTACTAAAGGGACAAGGGCTGCACAGAGCTTATTGCTCAGGAGAGAGGACAGGCAGACAGAATTGTCTGGAAGCACTCTGCCCAACAGGTTGGGAGCTTTGCCATATAGACTCTCACATTTAAGAAGGAAAAATAAATCTTCTTCCTTAGAATATCTTCAGGTGCTCCAGCAACCTGACTGGCTACACAGCTCCAAGGATGCCCTCGTGATGCAGAGCCTACTGCGCCTTCCTTCTGGCCAGCCCGACATAGCACGTGAAATGGAAAACCCTACCCAGGCATTATCCCACAAAGAGGGAAGCTCTGTCCACAGCAATTACAAATGCAAAGCATAGAGGCTTATACCTGAATGCTCGGCCCACTGGTTCAGGCAGTGGAGACAGGCATAGTAGCCGGGAAGCAGGAAAAAGCTCTTTCCTCCCCCCAGGCACCAACACCACTTCCCTGCGACCCACGACATTACTTCAGGGTCTGAGCAGCTCCAAGCAGTACAGCTTCTGGGCACTAGAGGGCGCCATATACATATATAAACGCCAAAGGAACCCGGTTCAGAGTAAAATTATTAATACAACTCCTGAGAAAGATTTAAATGACATCGACCTCATGACTCTTCCTGAAAGGCAGTTCAAAATAAAAAGCATTAACATGCTCATGGAGGTACGGAAAGATATTCAAGAACGCAGGAATGAATTGCAGTCAGAGATTCAATCACTGAAGAGCACAATGGACAGTATTAAAAGCAGAATGGATATGGTGGAGGAGACGACAAATGAAATAGAAACTAGAGAAGAGGAATGCAAAGAAGCTGAGGCACAGAGAGAAAATAAGGATCTCTAAGAATGAAAGAATATTGAGAAAACTGTGACCAATCCAAATGGAACAATATTCACACTATAGGGATACCAAAAGAAGAAGAGAGGGAAAAGGGGATAGAAAATGTCTTTGGAGAGGTAATTGCTGAAAATTTCCCCAAACTGGGGAAGGAGATAGTCTATCAGGCCATGGAGATGCACAGATCTCCCAACACAAGGGACCCAAGGAAGACAACACCAAGACACATAGTAATTAAAACGGCAAAGATCAAGGATAAGGACAGACTATTAAAAGCAGCCAGAGAGAGAAATAAGATCACATAAAAAGGAAAGCCCATCAAGCTATCATCAGACTTTTCCACAGAAACCTTACAAGCCAGAAGGGAGTGGCATAATATATTTAATGCAATGAAGCAGAAGGGCCTTGAATCAAGAATAGTTTATCTGGCAAAATTATCATTTAAACTTGAAGGAGGGATTAAACAATTTCCAGATAAGCAAATGCCAAGAGAATTTACCTCCCACAAACCATCTATACAATGTATTTTGGAGGGACTGCTATAGAAAGAAATGTTCCTAAGGTTTAATAGCTGTCACCAGAGGTAATAAAACCAAGAAAGTAGAACAGCTCATTACTAAGCAACCGCAAAATTAAATTAAATATCCCCAAAGTCAATCAAGGGATAGACAAAGAGTACAGAATTTGATACCTAATATATAAAGAACAGAGGAAGAAAAAAAAAGAACCTTTAGATTCAGTTTGTAATAGCATATTAAGTGAGTTAAGTTAGACTCTTAGATAGTAAGGAAGTTAACCTTGAACCTTTGGTAACCACGAGTCTAAACCCTGCAATGCCAATAAGTACATAACTATCAATAATCACCCTAAATGTAAATGGACCGAATGCACCAATCAAAAGACACGGAATCACTGAATGGATAAAAAAACAAGACCCATCTATATGCTGCCTACAATGACTCACTTTAAACTCAAAGACATACACAGACTAAAAGTGAACGAATGGAAAAAGATATTTCATGCAACTAATAAGGAGAAAAAAGCAGGAGCTGCAGTACTTATATCAGACAAAATAGACTTCAAAACAAAGAAAGTCACAAGAGACACAGAAGGACATTACATAATGATAAAAGGGTCAATCCAACAGGAAGATATGACCATTATAAATATTTATGCGCCCAACACAGGGACACCTACATATGTGAAACAAATACTAACAGAATTAAATGGAGAAATAGAATGCAATGCATTCATTCTAGGAGACTTCAACACTCCACTCATTCTGAAAGACAGATCAACCAGACAGAAAATAAATAAGGAGACAGAGGCACTCAACAACACAATAGAACAGATGGACCTAACAGACATCTACCGAACTCTATGCCCAAAAGCAGCAGAATACACATTCTTCTCAAGTGCACATGGAACATTTTCATGAATATATCATATGCTAAGGCCACAAAAAGAGCCTCGGTAAATTTAAAAAGACTGAAATTGTACCAACCAGCTTCTTAGATCACAAAGGTGTGAAACTAGAAATAAATTACATGAAGAAAATGAAAAGCCCACAAACATATGGAGGCTTCACAACACGCTCCTAAATAACCAATGGATTAATGACAAAATTAAAAGAGAGATAAAGCAATATATGGAGACAAATGACATCAATAATTAAATATTGCAAAATCTGCGGACGCAGCAAAGGCCATGCTAAGAGGAAAGTATATTGCAATACAGGCCTACCTCAGGAAAGAAGAACAATCCCATATGAGCAGCCTAAACTCACAATTAACGAAACTAGAAAAAGAAGAACAAATGAGGCCCAAAGTCAGTAGAAGGAGGGACATAGAAAAGATTAGGGCATAAAAAACTAAAATTGAGAAGAATGAAACAACAGAAAGAATCAATGAAAGCAAGAGCTGGTTCTTTGAGAAAATAAACAAAATAGAAAACCCCCTAGCCAGACTTTTCAAGAAAAAAAGAGAGTCTACTCACATAAACAGAATCAGAAATGAGAAAGGAAAAATCACTACAGACACCACAGAAATACAAAGAATTATTAGAGAATACTATGAAAAATTATATGCTAACAAACTGGATAACCTAGAAGAAATGGACAACTTTCTAGAAAAATACAACCTTCCAAGGCTGACCCACAAAGAAACAGAAAATCTGAAAAGACCAATTACCAGCAACTAAATTGAACTGGTAATCAAAAACCTACCTAAGAACAAAACACCTAGACCAGATGGCTTCACCACTGAATTTTAGCAAACATTTAGTGAAGATGTAATACCCATCCTCCTTAAAGTTTTCCAAAGAGTAGAAGAAGAGGGAATACTTCCAAACTCATTCTATGAGGCCAGCATCACTCTAATACAAAAACCAGGATAAGACAACATAGAAAAAGAAAATTACAGACCAATATCCCTGATGAACATAGATGCAAAAAAACTCAACAAAATATTAGCAAATGAAATTCAAAAATGCATTAAAAAGATCATTCATCATGATCAAGTAGGATTAATTCCAGGGATGCAAGGATGCTACAACATTCGAAAATCCATCAAGATCATCCACCACATTAACAAAAAGAAGGGCAAAAGCCACATCATCATCTCCATAGATACTGAAAAAGCATTTGACAAAATTCAACATCCATTCATGGTAAAAACTCTCAACTAAATGGGTATAGAGGGCAAGTACCTCAACATAATAAAGGCCATATAAGACAAACCCACAGCCAACATTATACTTAACAGTGAGAAGCTGAAAGTTTTCACCTAAGATTGGGAACAAGACAAGGATGCCCACTCTCCCGACTTCTATTCAACATAGTACTGGAGGTCCTAGCCACAGCAATCAGACAACACAAACAAATGAAAGGCATCCAGACTGGCAAGGAAGAAGTTAAACTGTTCCTGTTTGCAGATGACATAATATTGTACATAAAAAAACCCTAAAGAATCCACTCCAAAACTACTAGATCTAATATCTGAATTCAGCAAAGTTGAGGGATTCAAAATTAATACGTAGAAATCTGTGGCATTCCTATATACTAAGAATAAACTATCAGAGAGATAAATCAGGAAAACAATTCGATTCACATTTGCATCAAAAAGAATAAGATACCTAGGAATAAACCTAATCAAGGAAGTGAAAAGACCTATACTCTGAGCACTACAAGACACTCGTGAGAGAAACTAAAGATACCAATAAATGGAAACACATCCGTGCTCATGGATAGGAAGAATTAATATTGCCAAAATGGCCATCCTTCCTAAAGCAACCTACAGATTCTATGCAATTCCTATCAAAATACCAACAGCATTCTTCAACAAACTAGAGAAAATCGTTCTAAAATTCATATGGAACCCCAAAAGACCCTGAATAGCCAAAGCAATCATGAGAAGGAAGAATAAAGCTGGGGGCATTATGCTCCCCAACTTCAAGCTCTACTACAAAGCCACACTAATCAAGACAATTTGGTACTGGCACAAGAACAGACCCACAGACCAGTGGAACAGACTAGAGAGCCCTGATATAAACCCAACCATATATGGTCAATTAATATATTTTAAAGGAGCCATGGACATACAATGGGGGTAATGACAGCCTCTTCAACAGCTGGTGTTGGCAAAACTGGACAGCTACATGCAAGAGAATGAAACTGGATTATTGTTTAACCCCACACACAAAAGTAAATTCGAAATGGATCGAGGACCTGAATGTAAGTCATGAAACCATAAAACTCTTAGAAAACAACATAGGCAAAAAAATCTCTTGGACATAAACATGAGCAACTTCTTCATAAACATATCCCCCTAGGCAAGGGAAACAAAAGCAAAAATGAACAAGTGGGACTATATCAAGCTGAAAAGCTTCTGTACAGCAAAGGACACCATCAACAGAACAAAAAGACATTCTACAGTATGGGAGAATATATTCATAAATGACATATCCGATAAGGGGTTGACATCCAAAATATATAAAGAGCTCATGCACCTCAACAAACAAAAAGCAAATAAGCCAGTTTAAAAATGGGTAGAGGAGCTGAACAGACACTTCTCCAAAGAAGAAATTCAGGTGGCCAACAGGCACATGAAAAGATGCTCCACGTCCCTAATCATCAGAGAAATGCAAATTAAAACCACAATAAGATATCACCTCACACCAGTAAGGATGGCCACCATCCAAAACACAAACAATAACAAATATTGGCGAGGATGTGGAGAAAGGGGAACCCTCCTACACTGCTGGTGGGAATGTAAATTAGTTCAAACATTGTGGAAAGCAGTATGGAGGTTCCTCCAAGAACTCAAAATACAGATACCATTTGACCCAGGAATTCCACTCCTAGGAATTTACCCTCAGAATGCTGCAGCCCAGTTTGAAAAAGAAATATGCACCCCTACATTTATTGCAGCACTATTTACAATAGCCAAGAAATGGAAGCAACCTAAGTGTCCATCAGTAGATGAATGGATAAAGAAGGTGTGGTACATATACACAATGGAATATTATTCAGCCATAAGAAGAAAACAAATCCTGCCATTGGCTGCAACATGCATGAAGCCAGAGGGTATTATGCTCAGTGAAATAAGCCAGGTGGGAAAAGACAAGTATCAAATGATTTCACTCATCTCTGGAGTATAAGAACAAAGAAAAAACTGAAGGAACAAAACAGCAGCAGACTCACAGAACCCAAGAATGGACTAACAGTTACCAAAGGGAAAGGGACTGGGGAGGATGGGTGCGAAGGGAGGGATAAGGGGGAAAAAGGGCCATTACAATTAGCAGACATAATGTAGGGGGGTGCACGGGGAGGGCTGTACAACTCAAGAGAAGACAAGTAGTGATTCTATAGCATCTCACTATGCTGATGGACAGTGACTGTGGTGGGTTATGTGGTTGGGACTTGATGATGTGGGGAGTCTAGTAACTATAATGTTGCACATGCAATTGTAGATTAATGATACCAAAGTAAAAAAAATGAAGCACAGAGAAATTAGTTATCTTGCAAAGGTCATATGGCTGGTGGTATGAACAAACCATATACATAACTGCACTGACTCTAAAATAAATTTATTATCTGTTAAACATTTCTTTTAATTCTGCTCCCAGTAATATGTTCCATTGTTTTAGAGTCATGACCCTTTATTTAAAGGAGCTTTCATTTCAGATTCATTTATAGCAAGATTTTACTACATATACTAACCTTAACACTGGGTGCAAAGCAGCTGGCTCTAATGAGACCGCCTTGATTAACATAGTATAGCAGGTAGAGGAATCTTTTCATGAATATTTCTTTAAGAAACAAAGACGTATTTCCCGCAAATTACAGAATTTGTGGATTTCAGTTACAGATTGGGTCTAAAATAGTCATATTCATACAGGACTTATAAATCATATTTAAATATGCACTAGCAAAACAACACCTATTAATCTATAGTAAATAAACACACAGTTCTATTACAGTACATAGACATCATCAAGCAGACAATACTTTTCATTAAAATTCAATCATTGTGACCTGCCAGCAGCATGAAACAGCTTAATGTTTAATATTTAATACTGTGTGATAGCAATACTAACCCAAATGTGTATTTTAAATTTTGTTTCTTGACATTTCAATTTTAACTCAAAAGGATTCCTAAAAGGGTTGAAAACGTGTGCCCGAAAGTAGTATTTTAAATTTTAATAAAGGCTTCTTTTTAATGTCACCTTATAGTCATAGCATTTTTACCCTTTAATTATGTTTCAAATCCATTTCAGAGAATGTGGCGGTTTTTTCAGCATTAAAGATATGCTAATCTTTAAACAAAGACATTCAAAAAATATAGAAAGGTCATTAGTATGACTTATGCAATTTGAACAATTTTATATAAAAATGATCAGTGATCAAATTTTTAAAAATTGTTAATTCTGAAGATAAACAAAGCAGAAAATACATTATTAAAATATGAACTGACCTTAACAAATGAAAGCACAGATTTTCAACTAGTATATTCACAGTAGCAATTTTTCACCAGAACAGCAACCAGGGACTAAAACAAATCAGTACACTGCTGTCTGGAAGGAAAAACAGACCATTTTTCCTTCCTCATGGAAAGAGGAAAAAAAGGTCTTTAAGATGAGTGGCATTCTGTACAGATGGCACAAACTGCAGTCTGTGTCATATGTGCATCACATTCCTTTGGTATCACTCAGCTTTATTTCTTTCGATTTTCAAGTACAAAAAAAATGCAATAAATCTGGTTATGAGAAGCATATTGTGTGTAGAAGTGAATGAAAAATAAGCTGTTGGAAGTCTTCATGCCTGTATATTTCTTTTTGTGTCTAAAATTATATCCAATCATACATATAATATATAGCATTTCCTGTGTTCTTGTTATTATAGAGGGCATCCAAATGTAAAAATATTTGACAGTATTAACCAATAACCTTGTGAACTTCTCACAGAACAAGGGAAGAATTAAATATGAGTGCAGAAGCAGGGGAGGGTGTGGGTATGTTTGCATATGTGTGTTTTCTTAAAGTCCAAAAGCCTTTGGGATTATCAGTGAGGGTCAGGCAGCATTTTAAAGCAAATGCAGGAATATGACAAGTCAAGTCCAACTTTATGGTACATAGAACTCCCCAGTTCTAACCTAGGTGCTCCTTGAGAATAGGTGCAATGTGTTATGTGTTTTTCACTGTTTGCCTAAAAATGATCAGCCATCTAATATGTGCCAGACACAGTCCTGGGGACATTCCCATACTTTTACTCATTTCATCTTGACACCAATCCCTGGGATGTGGCGTTTTATTAGCATTTATTTCTAATGAAGAAATAAACTTAGAGACATTAATATAGGTAGACCATGATACCAACTTTGCTCTTCATTCAGTTAATAGATATTGAAGTGCCTTGGTGTGCACCACATCCTTTGCTTAGCACAGTACCTATTTCCCTGGTGGCACCACGTCGCCAGTCCTGACACCCTGCACAGTGCCCAGCCTGTACCAGGTTCTCAGTGATGGTTCACTGAATTATGCAGTTAAGTAAGTTACCTGTATCTACAAAATAAACATTTACATAGACACTTGGCTCCAGGTTTATAGTATCTTAAAACATTTTGCTATTCAACACTAAAACATATATTTTAAAAATTATTTTTAAAAAGGGAAATTATTTCACTGATTATAGGCATCTAGACAGCCCACATCAGGTGGCAAATGTCTGCACCTCAAACTAACACAGAGAAAGGAGGCATGATGTAATATGATAATGTGCAGATCATACACATTCCCTCAACCTAGTATGCAAATAAACCACACACATAATCTAATTATTCCAAGAGTGCGTGATGTGAATTCCCAATTCAATTACAAACATCACACGGGCATGATGGTCTTCGAATGCTTTTTCATAAACTCCAGGCATAATGCATCGTGTTGGCCAGAAAAACATAGGAAACAGGTATGGCAGGTACAGATTAATGCACGGTTACTTTTAGTGAGGCATCAGTGAGACTGAGTGCCACCCCTGCCATGTCTCAGCTGCCTCATCTTGACAAAGTTACTCCACTTCTCTGAGCCTCAGTTTCTGTATTGTAAAATGCAGATAATTATAATCACACCTAGTCTACCCTTAAAAGATTATTGCGAGGACTAAATGACATGATGCATGCAAAATACTGAGCACAGGCCCAGGTCAGAGCTAGAGCACATTACAAGTTAGCTCTCTATTGGAATAACAATTGGGAGGCTGGGAAATAACCTTCCTGGTGGGCCGGGCGAGCAGACTACACCCTGATCACCTTCGTTCTCCTCTCTGACCATGGGAGTGTCTCAGTATGCAGAAAAACAAATGACTGCTCCTGAATCAGCTGATCTGCGTAACGCGGGGCTCCACTGTATTCATTTTTCTGAATTTAAAAACCTCATGCTTAAAACATAGACTTTTTCATATTGCCATTCAAAATAACTATTTGATATACCTTAAGAGTAAAAATCAGAAAATTACTGATTTCCTTCTGTATGATTCTTTATTCCTTCAACAAATTATGCCTTTTCATTCTAAAAAGAAAATACCAGTACTTTCCAAAGGCATGAACAAACCCAAAGAATGGTGAAAAATCTGAACATTTAAAAAATATGTCTCAGAAAAAGAAAGAAATTTTATTAACCACTCATTCATATCTTAACTGAAAAATGTTAAGATTATAACTGGCTTAAATAATTATATTCCTCCTTCTTAGGTGGTACACACTTAATCTTTTATCTCCAAATTTAAGCCAAGCTTATTAATGAGATGTAAGATGGCTATATAACCAACAGATCTATCAAGTTTTTAATATCTGAGTCTTAGCCAAAAGACCTTATTACCCCAGTACAACAGAAACAAATATTTTGTTTTGTTTTTTAACTTTATATGCTACATATAGGTATGAGAAAACTCATGTTTAGCATACAGCTTCCCGAGATAGATGGGAAATTTTCCTTTTAGAGGCAAAACCTATTGTATCTTAACCAACAGCTCTTTTTATATTCTATCACTTGGATATTCATCTCCTTTTTAATAACTAGTATATCAACTGTTGTGAGTACAATAATTCAATACAGTCATCTTCCCACGGGCTCATTTTAAGTAACTTTTGGAGCCAGCAGTAGTACAGAACAAAACATAAGTTACAACATAGCAGGACTACACACCGATCTTGTCACCTATTACAAACACGGCCAAAGCTTGGCCCGGGTTTGCTATGTCAGAAGGCAGGATAGGTCTCCACAGCCTGGAAAATATTTAGTCAGAGAGTCAGACATCTAGGCATTCAGCCCCATACACCTTTGGAAAGATTAGCAAACTGAAACAGCAGCTCTGAAAGGAGTTACAAGGGCAGGCAGTTAGGAAAAAGTGTGCTACAGGATAATCTGTGAAAACCGGCGCTTGTTCTGAGGTGATACAGAAAGAAAATCAAGCAGTTAAAAAAAAATCAAACATGCCCTCTTCCATCGCCCTGTCACACTGTTCCCAGATGTGATGCTCGGCCTCACCACATTGTCCTCTTGCATGACGGAGCATGACATACAAAAGCAAGAATGTGGCAAAAGACCTGGGCTATTCTGGGGTTGTGCAGGCAGGTATGTGGCTGGAGTAGAGTGAACGGAGCACTAATCTGGAATTAAACCTTGGAATCAGTTAATTAAAAGCCTAGAATCCTCACATAAAAATAACCCCTAATTTGACAGAGCACTTTATAGTTTATAAAATAGTAATTTAAAGAATAACTTTAAAGCATAAAAAATAATTCAGGCTTTTACATTAATTATTTCTATTGATCAGCTGAGGAACCAAACCAAGTTAGCAGGGCAAAAATGATCAACCCCATTTTACCAGGGAGTTAACACTTATTAAACAACCACTCTGCACCAAGCCCTTTGTAAGGTGATGGCAAACATTATGAATTTCTGCCGTGAAGAGTTATCATGATAGCAAGTGATAACTTCTAATTAGGAAAACAAATCCAGAAAGGTTGAGAGCCTTGTCTAGAGACCTGGGATTAGCAGGTGGCAGATTCAGGACTGGGACCAGGTCATGCTTCCAAACCATGCCTACTGTGACAAAATAGTGGCCATTTTATTGTGGAGCCAAAAAAAAAATGGGGGAGGGAGGCAATTTTAGGAGGCTTTTGAGGAGAGTAGTAACAAGAACTGAACCATGTTAAAATGGAGTCTTGGAGCATTTCAAAGGGCAGGTTAGAGAAGACAGACAGCAGATTACCCAAGCAACCCAGTGTAAGTCCGGGGAGAGGAAATCTCGGGGCAAAACACCTCTACAAACTGAAATCAGTCAAAGGGAGAGTTAAAACCTGTTTATTGCTTACAAACTGCAGTCCAGTGCCGTCTCCCTCCCCTGCTCCGGAAGAAGCAAGCAAGCATGCAAGCAAGACTCCCTTAAACACTCAGGTTCAGACACACCCTCGGTTGCCCAGGTAATTACCCATTGACATGGAGATGAACTTCTCTCCACCCCTGAGGATATGCAAATGCACCAAAGCCAGGTGAGATATTCTGGAAATGTTACAATTTTACCCACACCCAGATGACAAACCTGGCCTGAAATAAAACAGAAACAGGTCACTGCACTAGATGGACATGAACATGAGCTACACAGAGGAAGTCACACCGAGGGCTTGACCTCAGTCAGACACACAAATTATATCCAAGTCCCACGACCTACCTCCTCATAAGGTCTTGTCCCACCCCTTCTCACCACCCTTCTTGTGGGTGCCTTGGGGTTACGCATGCACCAGATGCCAGCAAACCTAAGGTGCCCCTGATATTAAGACCCACTCTCTCATTTATGTACCAAGAAAGAAAACATGCTGTCAATTAACCTGTAACATGCCATTGACTTTACAACACATGCTGACTTCAGACATTTAAAAAATGTGGAAAAAAATCTGCCCCTCAGAATTGATGAAACACAGTAACTTTTCTAAGTTTTTTTCAATATTTTATTCTCACACGTCAACAAGATTCAAAGACCATATCTTTCAAGGTCTTACTGCCATGGCCTCTTGTGCCATGCAGAGCTTCATAATGGTTCTGTGGGTACTGCGTGCACTGCCTTCACAGACTAAGAGCATGCAGTCTGGACCAGATCCTTCTCAGATCGCAGAGACTTAAGAATCCCTTCAAGTTTTGGACAGAGGTCTACCTGGACACTTTTCTCCATTACCTCTCAGTGACTCTGCTATAAAAGAGAAAGTGAAAGTAAGCATTTACAAAGAAAGCTGACGGTGGTGGTGGTGTTCTGGTTATCACTAGAATGATAACTGGTATTTACAAAGTGTTTTCCCATGTTCTAAACACTTTACATGGGCTTTGTTGCTTAATTCTTGCAATTCTATGATGCAATCAGTACCAGAACCTTAGTACTAGATGAAGAAAGTCAGTTTCCAACTGATCATTTTGAAGAAATAAAAATCTGGAAGAGTGACTTTGAAATTCTTTAAAGGTGCCTGTGACAGGAAATATGCCTAAGAAACAATCCTGCTAGTTTCTGCTTTCCTGATTTTGTGAACATTAACTCAACACCAGTTCATTGCTCGTGCACAGTTCTGTAGTAACAATGGATCAGACGAGGCTTCTGGTCAGCATATATTTATTTATTTTTCTTTCCTTATAAATAACTCTCGTTTCATGAACATGAGCCAGCATAAAGCAACGAGACAGACTCCAGAGAGCCTGCAGCCCTCATTCTTAAAGAACACATCTTTCACGGAAGGTAGCTCTTGGGAGACTTGCATGTCAGCGAGTCTCAATATAAACATGAAAAAGGAAAAGCCAGCAAATCAGCAGGAGGAATAAACATGTCAGAAACATGGCAGCATTCAGTGACCATCGCATGTCTTAATAAATGAGCTACCATCCAGCTTGTGTAAGTCTTCTCCTATGGGGGCATCTTG
The DNA here is from genome assembly GCA_032199065.1 of Smutsia gigantea. NCBI lineage: Eukaryota > Metazoa > Chordata > Mammalia > Pholidota > Manidae > Smutsia > Smutsia gigantea. The sequence goes on from JAVSCE010001006.1 coordinate 57,451, forward strand.
ATGAACCAAAGGATCAACAGAAAATATTCCCACGGTGCTTGCTTTTTTAAGCAGGATTATGTGGAAGTAACTGAGAATTAATTACTCCCAACCCCTTACACTGACAGTCTTCCAGCTAATGAGAAAATGGATTTTTCTTCCCAAGGTATTGGCTTTGAGAATCTTCTGTTCTGCAACAGCTAATCTTTTACAAATGTTTTTAATACTTAAGGTCCACATATTTATGAAAAAGCAGATGCAACGGCCTCATCCCCTTAGAAGTTTGAGCTTGTTCCTCAAGACACCACTAACTTTTTCTTATCTTCTCTGCACTGAAAATCTCACTTCCAAAGGGAATCACACAATCGTCTTGAGCAGCTCTTCTGTTAGTCCATCCTTAATGGTCTCCTAATGAACTTTTTTTTTGCATGTCGTTTATCAAAGCTTTTGACCCCTAAAAGGGGTTTAAGGACAGAGAGAGAACTCTACCAGAAACCCGAATACCTTTCTCTTATGACCCCATCTTCTTTCCATCAGGCAACTTCATATTCACCCTGCAAGGACCAGTTCCAATGTCCTTTCCAAACCACCCTAATAGTGCCATCCTCTGCATCCCCAAACTACTTTGTTCACTCATTAAAGTACTAATGTATTTATTATAGAAAATTGTTTATATCCCAGATAATGAAGCATAGGAAGACAAAAAAATCACTTATCTTTATATGTCTAAAGGGACCTGACAAAGGGTACTCAGATTTTGTTGAATAATTTTATTAATGCGACTCAAAATCTCTAATAGTAATTTTGTTTTATTTAGGGAAAACATTATAAAATTAGTCTTTGAAACACTAATAAGAAAAAGAAAATCTTTTTAAGTAAAAAAACCAAAATGGAGTGTAACCCCAAGTAAAAATATAAGTTGCAGAAAATATTATTTTCCTAATATCACTCATCTTCTATGGTTTCTTAATTCTCTTCCATTAAACATCTCTTGGGGCAAGGTATTTATGAATAGTAATATCTAGTTTTATGAACCTGACAAACGCATTGCCTCAAAGTTACAGAATATATATATATAGCACTAAATAATACAAAATTAACTTTGCAACTTATCAGAATGTTTCCTGCCTTTTAAAGACAGAATAGAGCAATATTAAAATAAATCTGCATAGCCTAAACACAAACCTCGAGATTGCTGAGTACATGCTTGGTCCAAGGGAGAAGATGGATCACAATTATAAATATAACCTATTATCTACAGAGCTAATATTCGTGTTAACATATGAGTTGAAGTTGATGAATTGAAGTTTTATCAGGTGATAAAACATTCATAAATCTATATGCTAGGCTAAAAATAGAAAAGATATGGCTTATGTCATTTGATTATTCCCAGTCCATAGGCAAATCCCTAAAATCTTCTATGAACAATGCTTTGGGGAAACACTTTCAAATTTTCACTTGAACATATGCCAGCAAACTGCTCCTGGTATATAGGAGCAGAAAGATCTCATCAAAGAACTCTGTTTACCTAAGAAAGCCTAGTCCTCCTGTCCTGTCTACTGAAATCTCACTCATTCTATAAGGATCAGCTCCAAGGTCACAGGCTTGGAAGTCATCCCTAATTCTCCTCACCACCCAACTGGACGTTATGTCTATAAACCCTCAGACTACTCTTTCTGTATCTCTCTTACAAACCTTGAGATATTCTTCCTGGAATGTAACCCAAAAGCAGACGGCCCCTTGGGTACCTGAACATGGAGTCTCACCGTCAACAACACTCACTGAATAGAAAATAGGCTTTTAGTCAAATCCATTCCAGCTCCTCATTTCAACAGACTTCTATTCCTGGCCCAAGCCTACAGTCCTTCACCTTTGTTCTCTCAGTGCCAGAAGCAGCAAGACCCATTCGGTCTTCTTCTATGAATGGAAGAGAGGGCAGGTCTCATGCATCCACCATTCCCCAGTGTGGGGTTGTATAAAATGATACACATTCAGATTTCTCTCCAGATACCTTTAGTTTTGGGAAACTCCTGTTTCTCTATCATTTCTCACACATTTTATCAAGGTATCAGTTATCAACTGGGAATCATATTACTGTTAATAAAGTGGCCCAAATTAACTTCACCATTAATCTGATAACTTGGTTATTCTGAAGGGGCTGGAAGAATGAAAATCTGCAAGTGCAATGTACTAAATTAGGATCAATAAAGACCAACAAATGTGTGCATCTGCACCTAATTGGTAGTCTTCCCTTTGTCCCACTGCTAAATGCCGGTCATCCATACATCCCACTGCCACCAGTAGAAAGGATGCCCTTCGAGGTCCAGAGTTAAGCCCTGTCTCCTTCATGAAGGCTCACAGTTTCCTGTTTGCTTTTGACCAACACCACCTGTCCAGATCTCCATTACACTAGGTAGATGTACTTAATAACATAACAACAGCCTATATCAACAACTCAACAAATACTAAATGGAATGACTTCTATGTTAACACTACAAGAATCAGTTTCATCCTCTTAATACTGTGATGTTGGTACTGCATCCTCATTTTCTAGATCAGGAAGCTGAGGCTCACAAGTCAAATAATTGGTGGCAAGTGATGGGGCCAGAATCGGAACCTAGATCAAACTTATTAATTCATATCCTTTCTTCCATATGACTTAAGAGTATGACACTCAAATTTATTCTGCCAAGTATTATTCTTGAATGACCCTAATAGTGTTGGCAGAACAGTACTTGCAAAACTGAATTCTGACGTAAGGAGAAATCAGGGGAGAAAGACTAAGACGGTAGCTCCTGGCTCTCTGTATTGTCAGAGAGAGATGCTTTCTGTTGGGTTCCCATGGGGTCCGAATGACTGCCACGCCGGCTGTGCTGAGGTATCTTATTTCCCAGTGCTTACAGGCTACTCAATAAAACTCAGGTGAACCTGGACTGGATGGAAGGACTCCCAGCCTGAATTAGTGAAAATACTGAGTTACTGAATTTTTTTAAAGTCACTGCATTGTTTTCAATTACATACAGTAATACAGCTATTTTAAGGCAGGAAATAAGCTTGAACATTTGGAGAATGGAGTTCATAGCGTCCAGCAGCAGTGGCTTAAACCAGCAGACCCAGGATAACCCATTAACTGGGTAAAATGTCAATGTGTTCACATCAGTACTTTTTTATTGCATGACTATGTCTTTTTCTTAAAAAGTCAGGTAATGTAGGAAACCCAGATGTGAAACTCAGAGTAATAAAACCAAGGGAAGAATATATCAGAGGTTTGTATATTTTAGATAATATGAAAGTATCTAATTATTGGAATCACAAAAACTGTAAGATAAAGTAAATATATATTATCTAAAGCCAACAAGTTTATTGCAATTTATCACAGTAGAAAATGCAGACAGAGAAGGAGGTACTTAAATAGTTAAAAAGAAAAATATTAAGGCTCCCAATAAAGTAGGCTTTTTCAGAACACAAGGGCTGGGCAGAGCTGCCTGCCTGTGGTCCAGACCATATAGCCACTTCTTGGTTCAACAAGTAATGCTGCCCTGTGCTCCTTCCTGATACCTCATTAGTCCAGCATCTTAGGCCCTAAAATGTTACTAGCCGTGGACCACAGACCTCACAGTGATCCCTATAGAAGCCCTGCAGGGAGCATGCCACCTGCTGCCCCTCCAGCCAGCGCCCTACTTCCCTCTGGGGAGACACGCACTCTCTTGGCTCTAAGTGGCCCCAGAGGACAGGCTCGCAACAATTCCAAAGAGCCATACGTGCCTAGAGTTCTAGTCTACAACTAAAGAAGTGGAGTGCAAGACAAAGGCAGATTTTCAACTCCCACAATACACCTAGCATAAACTCAAATATACAGCATAGTGAACAGGAAAACACACGGTATGGACAGAAAAAAGACAGTGTGGTACCATGGAAAGAACGTAAGTCTGAAGTGCTCTGCAAGTGACAGCCTTACCTAAGACACATCGCACAGCCTCCTACACAACGAGGAGCAGATGACCCTTAAGGTGTCTTCTAGGTCTAATAGCCTGTCTTTCTCCAGTCTTAACATAAGAATCTCTAATTCAATAATTATAATAAGTAACAAGGAGCTACTATCTTGGGGGAAAAAAGCAATCAAGAAAATGACTACTCTATCTGCTAAGAGTACTTATCCCCAGTAACAAAGATTAGCTGGCAAGACAGTTTCAGCACACATTTTCTTAGTATTTGGGAGCCTAGTCAACTCCACACATCTAGGTTGCATAGAAAAGGCCATTCAAATCCTCTAAGATAACCTCTGGCTATTATATTAATATTCCTTTGTTATTTTACTTGTAGGGCCCAGAAGTCATCATTTCATGTCCAGTTTCTCATTACAATTATAATTCGGTGCAGAACTGATATTTCATATGCAAGTTATGCTGCCATGTCAGAGAACAGAGAGCCAATAGTTTATCTTAGTTTCCATAGTTTATCTTCTGTCAATAGTAGTCTTTATCAGCTATTAAAAATGGTTAAAGAGTTCTACCTAAATTTTTGGCAAGTCTCTGCTATAGCTTGAAATTTATAAAGTTTAAATTTAGACTATACATTTCAGTTTCTATTCTCACTCCACTTGACAGAAAAGTAAAAATACTGTGTTTGCCACTTAAGCTGGAATTAAACTGTCCCCTGCTGGCCTCATCTTTTCTGTTTCGGCGTTTATCAGACACACCAACACCTAACTGCGCCCTGCAATTGAACCTGCATTTGATCAGTCTGCCAGATCAAAAACATGTCATAGGAAAAAGACGGCTAGTCCACTGCAAGTGGAAGGATGCCTGCCTTCCTCAGCTTTGGCAATTGTATTTGCCAAAGTTCATGTTACAATCTCACTAGTATTCCATAGTAGTGTTCCCTAGAGCCTACTGACTTATTCTACGAATTAATTCACTCCACAAACATTTACAGATTTCTGAAAGACCAGAGAAGATACTTAGAATTGCAGCACCTGCCCCCCAGGTACTCATAAGCATTCACAAGCCATTGGGAAGATACATTTGACAATTAAATTCAAGCATCATAATTGGATACCAAAGGTGAGAAGGAAGCAGGGCCACATAAAGTTGGGGGCGTATCCTGCCTCATGGCCCTCAGTTCAACTGACGTTCTTTACTGAACCTGCTGAGCATGGTTTTTAATCTCTTCCATCTTTGTGAACCCACTGTACTTTATCAACACTAATGGCTGCCATTTATTGATGACCTATTACATGTCAGGGACTGCAGCTTGGTGCTTTCAAGGCACTCTCATATTTTCCCCGGTTGATAACTCTATAAGATAAGTATTCTTATGCTTATTCCATGGATGAGGAGTGTTCTAATACTGATCATGCTACACTACAATGTTTTTCTTTTAAACAGACATTTCCTAAGAAAGTGAGCATTGTAAGCATAAGGGATTGTGTCACCTTTGCTTGCCAAAACCCTAGCACCTCCCCAAACCTGGCACATAGTAGGTACTCACAAAATGTCGCAGCATATGAATGGGTATACCTTTGAACAAAGTGGTTTCTGAATGCATACATACTATATGCATGATATGTGCTTAAGCCTTGAGCAAGTAGTGGTGGAAAAAGGAAAAGGGGAAAGTCTTGATTGCTGAGCACAGGCATCCAAATGTAATAACTATGGCAAGAAAAGGAGAGGTCCCAAGATATGAGTATACAGAGTGCTACAAAAATAGAGCTTAACACTAGTCAGTTAAAAACCAAACAGAAAAAGAACTCCTACATCACACGATGATGACACATACAGGTGCTGGACTTTATTGGAACCTGAAACCTATTAAGAGGAGGAGAAAAGAAAAAAAAGTCATGAAAAGAAACCATGGAAAGAATAAAGAAAATCATGAAAACAAGAACCATGTAGAGACCCGGAAGCTCTGGGTCTTCTGTTATGTTCCCCAAAAGCTAATGTATTTTTCTTTTCCTTACTTTTCCTTATTTTTCAACAACTCTTTACTTGCCACTTCAGACAGATGAAGATAAATGAAGTACAGTAGTTAAACTTCTTTGTTTGGATACAAATGATTTTTTGTATCAACATTACTGTTATGTAAGCACTTTTAATGATGCTCCTAGCAGATGAGACTTCTGCTCCAACATATGTTATGGAAAAATGGTAACAATGTATTCATGACTAAAAAACTAAACAGTCAACAAAAACTGCCTAGAAAATATTCGGAGTGGATTTGGTTTGCCGTGGTTGTTAACCATCTAAGGTAAAACTGAAGATCCCAGCTCCTCCCAACCCGGACTGAATAACCCCAGATTCTCAAGACTGTCATTCCTTCATGTTGTCTTAGCCTGCGCCAATCCTCTGCTGCAAAATCATTCTTTAAGAGGGACTAGAATTTAACCTCCTCTTCCTGCACCTTCCCTGGTACAGTAAGAGCATGAAACAGGAGAAACAGGGGTATTTTGCTCATCAAATGCCACCTTAAAAACCTGAAGTTTACTAAGCAAACACACAGCCCCTACAGAAAATAAAGCTGTGGTCAATCCCCCAGGCTCTGGATTCAGACTGCCCAGGTGCAGACTGAAGTTCTCCAGCTGTCATCTTGGGCAAGTCACTTAACCTTTCTAAATCAAATGCAAGAAAACTGCCCTGATTGTAAATCAAGCCCATGCAAAGAGCTTAGCATACTCCTTGGAATATGTGTTTGACAAACGTGGGCTGTGGCCATTAGTACGACCCCTCTGTGACTTCCCTACTAAAGTCTTGTCCTGGAATCTCACTCTGAACAAAGAGACAGGACTTCAGAATCCTTACTGTCACTAAACTGGGCTTTGACTGTCTTATATGGGCCCGCTTGCCTTCTTCCCTCCCTTTTCTCTTCCTGTAACAATCAGCACCACAGGAAGCTCTCATTCACATGTACTTGTGTGTCCTGTTCTGGTAATTAGAGGTTTCAAATTAACTAATACAGCCCAAATTTCAAAAATTCGCCTCCATATGACACTTGCTTCTATGAGACCAGAAAAAAATCTAACACCTTTAACATCAAAAGCACAAGATCATTTGTACATAGAACTTACAGCCCTCACAGAAATCCGTGAGGATCCCTGCTCACTGTATCTTCAGAATTTTTATCTGCCCCTCTTCACACTACCCAGTCATAAACAAAGAGCACAGCACACACCAGATTTCAGACCCGGTGACCTACATACAACCTTCAGACACACCATTCGTAACAGCCCAGCTCCAAATAATTGATTAAAAAATAACAAAGGGAGGTGTTTACATCAGAGTAATGTTATATTTACATCTTACACATCAATATTAAGTAAAATAGCAAAACAACCGGTAGAAAAATTAAACATTGTAAATTGCTCTTGAAAAAAACTACAAACATTTCTCAGAAATGAATCCTGCTAAAGAGATGCATTCCAAGTCACCTGCAGCCTTAAACCACTTCCTAAGAGCCAACGTCAAGAGTGCTGGTGAATGCGCTGGACGCAGGCACGCAAGACTGTCCAGCATGGCTCCTCAGCGCTGTGTCAGCTGTTAGGCAGGCGAGCACCGCAGTACTTCTGCATCCAGCATCTGGAATTATGTCACAAACGCAGAAGAAAGCAGCAGACTCAGAGCCTTTCAGCCTGCCTCTGCCATCTGTAGTGCTTCCACACTTACCTTTCAAGGGTCACCTGGCCTTCAAGGTGAACCCTCCCAATATGAAATGTGAGCAATCTCCATCCTCTGAGGTTTCTGATTCTAAAGCAAGCCTCCACCCCACAAAGAGCTTAATGGAGGATAACAATAAAACCTCACCTTCTGGCACTTGTCAGCACTTTGATTAATTTGACAAACACAAACCTGCCCCCATCGATGCCTCTTACTAGCAAATATTTTCCAGTCTTGCATAGTCCAAATTCATTTAAAATTTGTTAAAATTGTTCCCCAAGTTTTTGCTCCATGTAAACTTCTGAGTATGACACAACACTGACAAGTTTCTGTGCTCACATTCTGAGAACATCCACATTTGTTTTCTACCAATTTCCTGAATATCTGAAAAATAGTCTCTATTTTAGAAATCTGTATATAGTAACAATTTACCAATGTAACTGTGGATGCAAGAGACATTATTTCTGTTCATCTCTGTATATTCAGCACCTACCCACAGGGCCTGGCACATACCAGACACACAATATTTGTTGACTAAATAGAGTTACCTCTCAAATGTTTCATAATCAGATTTTTTGAATTCCAAATTCAAATGGAAAAATGTTCTCCCTTGACTTTCATTATAAAGTGGGGTTGTGTATCTTTGGAAAACATCTGACCCTAAGACATAATAAAATCACATTTTAAAAAGCAACAGTCCTTTCAGAACTTCATGAATAGTAGTTGATAAGAAAATATAATAAAGACAATCCTCAAAATCCTGATAGTTAAAGTCCAAAGCCGTTCTGAACTTAGAATATATTTTCTCATATAAACGGTGTTTTGAATAATGATTAGGTCAGATGAGCTAAAGATTTCAAGTTACAATTTCATTACAAGTTTACAAGTGTTTTTTGAAGCCCATGAATCTAATTACTATTTAATAGTTTTTATTTTCTAAAAATGTATGTGGCATTTTATCTGCTAAGTCAGGACGCCAGAAGAACTAACCTCCTTGTCCAAACAGGGATGGAGTGAAGCCGATTTGGTTTAAATTCCAGTTCCATCATTTGCTAAGTGACTTTGCTGAAGTTATACTAACGCTTTGCCTCAGTTACCACACTTCAAAGATGGAGATAACAGCTCTTAGTTCTGGGAATATTATTCTTGAAATATATTAATTAGTTTGACTTTTTTTTGTTTCCTTATACCTGACACTGACTCTGTTTTGCCAAAGGCATCCATTTGCCTACAGAATATTAAGTTTGTTGAAACAGGACTACAAAGAAAAAGGCTCGATGTTCAGTTTGACACCCAGAAATCATTACTTTAAGTCAACAACAAGACAACATTCTTGAAAGCCAAGTCTTGTCGGGAGAGTGTGTTTTCTCAATCCCTTAAACATCACTTTTAACAACTGGGGAGGAAGAAAGCACGGCTTGGCTGCTCCGGAAAATCACCTGGAAGCCTTCTGATGCTCTCATGCCTGGCCCCACCCCCAGACATGTCGATTGGCCTGTGGTGAGGTACTCAGGCATCAGTAATTTTTTTAAAGCAACATCAGGTGATCCTAATGTGTAGCCTGGATTCAGAGCAGCTCTAAGAAAGGCCTCCCGTTTGGTTCAAATTGTCACCAACACAGATCAGAAAACAAAACCTAGCAGTGGCCTCAGGCCCCTACAGGCACGTGTGTATAGTGTGCAGGGGGTCCTGAGCCTCCCTGTGACCCAGAAGGGTAAGGTGAAGACACGGCCAGGATGGGCGGAGAGCAGCCTGAGGCCAAGGTGGAGAGATCTCAGGGACAGTGGCCAAGGCTGGGGCAGGGACCAGATGGGTAAACCACCTGGGCAGAGGACAGCCTTACCCCCAGCATCAGAGAGACCAGAGGGAGGAGCAAATGCAAAGGGCTGGCCATTTACCTGGAAGAAGCTGTGCTACCCAGGAGAAGCAGTTGAAACCAGAAGCAGCAGAGGCACCACAAACTGGCAAGTCGGCTGGAGTAGCGCACTTTCCTCAGTGCAGAAGGCAGAGGCGGAGACTTGTGACCAAAGCAGAGCAGTGACAGAATATAAAGATCTGTCACTGCAATTATCCAAAACACGAAAAATGAGAAGGTGAGAGAGCCACAGGCCCTTTCAGTGTCACACCAGGTCACCACTGAACAGGCCACTGAGGCTCACCTCTCTCAGCATTAGTGTGACTGCACATTAACTTGTAGGTTTCTGTCTCCAATAGAAAGAATCACCCTAAAAGTTGTGGTTTTACTGCCTACAGATCATGGCCACTCTTGTCTCCAATCTAATAATCTTATTCTAACTTATTTTTTAAGGCTAAAACCCTCTTGGGATCAGCATTAACCCTTACTGGTTCCCTCATATGGTAATAAATCATTGACACATTTCATTCTGTATTTCTACGAGAGTCAGTTGCTTGGCACAGTATAGTACACAGTAGATGCTCAATAAATATGTTATTTTTCACAGCTGCTAGTGGCTAGAAGGGATTTAACTTGGCTCCACAACAGGGATCCACCACAGTCATCGCGGGCAACCCAGGTCAGCAGTTCCATGGAAGGCTTCCTACATAGTGGCCAGCTGTGAATATTATGAATATGGGGGCCACTCTGCTCAAAGCAATCCACATACATCAATATAGGTGGTGAGAATCCCTTGTATATTTATCACATTAAGCATGGAGGCCTATTTGATTATGAAAATAATCATAACTGAGCAAAACCAAGTACACCGACCTACAAGAAGCCATCTCCCTGGAGACCAAGTGTGTTCCTCCGATCCTGGCTATCAGAGGAAAAGCATGTGAGCAGAGAGGAAAGTAGTCAAGGGAGGGAACAAAACTTAGCAAGAAGGATAGTATACTCATTTCTCAAATTATAAATGTCGTAGGTATGATTTCTCTATAGGAAGTTTCTTGATGGATGAAGTGCACCTGTGAAAACAGTAACTTGTACAACCTTAGAATTGGGCTTATAGGGAACTTCAAGGCTTGACTTTAACTGAGAGGGTGAGAGTTTCAGACACACCAACACACTGTCCAGCCCACAGCCATTGGGTGACCCTTCATTCCACTGCTTTTCTTTCAAGTATCTGGAGTTTAGTTTTCCTTAATAGCAACATATAATACCCTGACAGGCAAGACAGAAGGAATAAAAGCACAGGAGCCTCACGAAATGAAGGGAAAAACTCCACACTTTTTCCTCACTCCATCTCTTTTCTTTTGCCCAAATAGGGGGAGGAAAAAAATCTAGCTTTATTCTGAAGCAAACACACATAATTACACACAGTCTTCATAATTTACAGCATGGACATCTTCATCCACTACTCTATCACCAAATACAAAGGCAGTGAAAGAAAAGTAATAATTAATGAATAAATTTCTGAGCTTAGAACTTCTTTTAAAACAGGCAATTTTCCACACTTTAAAATAATATGTAATTTCTCCTGTTTAAAAAAAAATGAGACTATTTATTACATTGTGATGGTACATTTAAACAAGCTTTTACTTTAAGTAAAACAGAAAATACATAGGTTAGTAAAGTGATTTTGATGAAAAGAGAAGAAGGACTTGAAAATACTGGCATTTCCAGACCCTGCGGAATACTGATGACTACACAGTCAAGATGAGCATCGCTTACAAATTATGTGCACAGCTTGCTAACAAATTAAGGAAATGTTCCCCTCTGGTTTCTTTCCTGACTACTTGTAAAATAATATTCACACACAAATTTGCAATTCAAATTCAATGTCTTATGAGTATGTTTTGCAGATCATGTTCTAAAAAGGGAGAGAGTGAGTTAGTAGTTGCATGGACAGTATAATTTGCTGCTGGCTTTTAGCCAGAAACACTAGACCAAATGTTTAGAGACCAGGAGGCACCTAAGCCAGCCCTGCACATCTGGACTTCTCGATACTAGTTGTTGCTGTTTATATATGAACTTCCAAATAAAGGGCCACATAAATTCGAAATTCATGCATTTATGAATGTATTTATATTACTTACAGAGGCTAGAAAGGAAAGCAATTTGAAGGCCCTTTGAGAACATTTGTAATAGCACTGGCAAGAAGTCCCAGTGATTTAAGCAACACTAATAACCATATGTCTGGACCTATGTTCAGCTGTAATTTACACATTAAGTATAAGCTTTTATTTTCATACTTGAGAAAACATGCCAAGTATTCAGTATTTACTATCATAGTTAACTTGCAGAATGAGAAAGCTAATTACAGTAGAAAGAAGAAAATAGTGGTCTTGGGAAAAAAAGAATTTGATTATCATACAGGTAGGTAGTAAAGCCATTACTACTTTGAAAACCAAGCTGTGTTTGTATCTTAAACTTACAATAACTGTCACATATTAAGCAGATATGACCATTATATGGGCAAATACATTGCTAATAAAAATCCACTCCAGCATACTACTCACTGCAGAAGAGCACAAGGTAATTTCTGTAGGTATGTGCTGCAGCAAACCATGGGACATGGTAAAAGGCAGGACACATTACAAGCTTTCCTTAAGCAAAGTAAATATTGTGAGCAGCTATGGTCAAACTATTACTTGTGAGCATTCAGGGGTGAAAAGGTCAAGCTGAAGTAGAAGTCTTTGCAGCAGATAAGCATCATAAGTTGCTGAGCAAATGCCCAGCAGAGGGAGATTAGGCAGGGAGTACAGGGGATGATGAGAATTTACAAGGAAAGAAGTCAACAGATACCCATTTTCAAGAAAGTAATTTTAGTTGATGTTAAGTGTTAAAATGGAAAACCAATGCCTGAGTTGAGAAAATCTGTGGATGAAATCAAGGAGGACCATGAAGAACAGCAGCCCCACACCCCCACGCCAAGCAGGTGAACACCCATCTGTCCCACTGCGTCTGTACGTGATGCTGCAGACTGACAGGATCATGTGCCACTCCGCTCTGTACATGAGGCCGTCAAGCAGGGACTGTGGCTCCCTAAACTGTATCACATCACCCCTGAAGAAAGTTCTGGGTCCACAACCCCGTGGACAACCTCCTCATGAAGGCCCGGCACTGGCAGGCCGCCCCCCGAGCAGAGCCGGCTCTGCAGTTTGTACAAATCCCTCAAGTCTTCTGCCGCTGTGTGTTCCTGTGTGCTCACCCTAGAGCTCCTGGGGCTTTTAGAAGGCGGCCCTAATACAAGTGTGGCCATGGCATAGTTTTCATTAAACCATTCAAAATGGAATTCATGATTTATACATGCAACTCCTTCTCCTCTTTCTCACTTCTACACATTGTCAAGTCCTCTTGGTATATGTGTTCTTCCTGAAAGGCAATACCGATCACTCCCCAAGTTTGCCAAGTTATGAACATGGGCATCCTCTCCGAGGCCTTTCTCTCTACCCCCACAGTGGGCAGCCCCAAGCGCCAGCAGTCCTCCCTCCCTGCGCACAGCCGCTGCTCCCACTGCGCAGTGCAGGACTGCATCATTCTGGATGTGACGGCCACTGTCGTGTCTCAATCTCAGCTTGACTCTCCTCAGAAACAGGTTTCCAAGGCACAACTCACTCACCAAATCCCATGTCTCTTGTCAAATGAAACACTGTAAAGGGTTTCCCCTCAAGAGAACATCCAATGCCCTGGCTCTTGCCTATCTTTAGCCTCACTTCTGACTAATTTGCTGCCTCCTGGCTATGCTCTGGCCATGTGGAATGGCTCCGCACTTTCCCAAAGCAAGTCTTGTGTATCTCTGCCCCAGTATACACTGCCTCCTCTAAGTGGCAACACTTCTTTTGACCCTGTACAGCTACAAAGACTTTGAGACTCGGCTAAGAGGTCCAGCCCATCCCGCAGCCTCCCTGGCTGCCCACAGCCTGCGTGTGACGGCCTTCCCACGTGCTCTAAGGGCAAGAGCCCTCTATGCATAATAGCACTGTGCCTGTCATATTCGAGGAAATGGACCAACAGTTCATAATCTTCATACAAAGACAGTAAGTGGCTCGTGTAATGGGCACTCAATAACTTTTATTCAAAGAATTTAAGATAAATGCATAATAATTTAGCTTGAACTTTGCATCTGGTATAAGACCTGTAGCACCTAAGGAGTCTACATCAAACAGTATTTACTCAAAACTTCAAAGTAATATTTTTCTTGCTGTTTTTAAATACTAATAAAGGGGCAAAAGAGAACACTCTCTAGGCCTTAAAATCAGTTATCTTGATAATGAAGTAAATGTTGAACAAAATTACTCCTGAAGGGGTTCATGTACCTTCAAAAGGAGCTGACCGCCCAAATCATCAAACAGGCCGCGGGCGACAGAAGCGCTCTCCTTGTCTTTGTGAGCCAAGTCCCTGCCACACAGGCCTGACGGAGGCCTGCTGACTGAGCAGTTATAAAGAAAATTATAGAAATAACTAGAGCCTACTCTGTAGCCAAGTCAGTAATTAATTTCTTGACTAGTCCAGACTCAGCTTATCTGCAGACCACCATTTCCTGCAAGTACTCAGCTCAGTTTTCATTTTTCAATCAATCACCAGTGCCTACTATGTGTCAGGCTCCTGTGGGCACAAGAATTAGTAGGGAAAGCACTGGAAATGGGAACAAACAGCTCAGGTTCCAAGTCCAATGTAACTGCTTTATGATCCAGGCAAACCAAGTAAGCTCTTTGCCTATAAATGTCTTCACACATAAATTGAGAATAATACATCTACATTTCATGTGGTTGTTGTGGGGGTTAAATTAGATAATACATAAAACTGATATGGTGCAATATATTAGCTATTCCTGTTATCCACTGTGAATAAAAAGTAGTGATAAATACTTTGTGGGTAATTTTATTAAAACAAACCCATGAGACAAATAAGGCAGGGATTAATACTTCCACTTATAATTTTCAAAACAAGTTTCAGGAAACCTAAGCAATTTTCCCAAGACTACTCATGCAGTTAGCAGGTGACAATGCTCCCTGGTGTCACATACAAAACTGATTCTCTTTACTTTGTGTCTGTTACAAATCTCACTGGCACCTAACTATAAAAGTACTACACCAAAGAGAGGGACTACCATTGAGAACGCACAGGCCTTCCTAACACAGCAGCTGCGGGGGAGAGGAAGGTGAACAAACAAAGTGTTTAAATTAACTGCTTCCTAATTAAAAAAATAACGATTTTCGTGCTGGACACAAGTATGCCAACTCTAAGAGATCGCGTAAGTTTTCACAGTCAGTGAAAGGTCCCCAATGTCTTAAGTTTGGCTTTAGCAAGAAAATTCTAATATTAAAAACTGTTGGGTTGCCATGGTAACAATCTATTTGCAATCATGATGCTGGTGGTATTCTGTTATATTTCTCTCAAGGAAAAGTAAACTACATGTAGCCAAGGAATTTAATAAAGGTATCTGCTGGACCAAAAGCCAAGATAGGACCGTTTCTGGGCAATAAGACAGGATTTAAATATACAGCAGGAGACCCTCGGGTTACAATACTAGTTCCATCAATAAAATTAAAAGATTTTGACCTTGACACCAATACAGGGTATAACCATATAATCTGGAAAACTCAATTCTCTGAGCAAGAAAAATAAATCGTTAAACAACTGAGATGACAGCCATGGAACAAGAAAGTCAGAATTCATCAAAATGAGAACAAAATCAATCCTCAAAGGAAGTATGAATTATAAAGACTAAGTTTCTCACAGAAAGCTCAAAGGTTTCCTTTTTAGTGTTTTGTTTCTTGTTTGTGTATGTATGTGCAGGTGAGGTGGGGGCGGGTTGAACTGCAGGGTATCTTGGATGCTTTAACATTCCACTTTTATGTAGAAAATGTCAGAAGGACGTATTCAAAATAGATTTATTCCAAACAAAAAAGGAAGTTATTGTTATTAATTAGACCATTCTGAAGTCTGGACACGTAGACTGCTTATGCAGACAGGGACAGTTTCTACACGATCAGCAGAAATTCAGTCATTACTATGAAAATCACACAACTTTTCTCCCCTGTTAAGCTTTTCTAGTATTTGTTTCTACAACTATCCAAAAAATGGTAACCTTTCCCCCACAACTTTGTGAACAAATTGTTTTTTTTTCCTATTTGTAATGATTTCACAGAACAGCAAATGCATGCTCAGTGTCCTCAAAGACAACCAGAACAAAATCACATTCCCCCATCTCAGTAATAACTTGGTTTTATAAGAAAATATCTACATTCATGATAGAAGAAATTTCTTTCCTCACTGGCCAGGTTGTACAGTCAGTGTAGATTTATATGTAAAAACTTCATTTTGAATAATATATATATAATATTATAATACCTACTTAGGTCATGTATATTTCTTCATAAGTATATATATTTATGTATAAAAAAATAACTCGTTTACTTCTGAATTATGGTCCTGAAAAATTACGTGTAATCCAATTTTCCATATAACAAGTCACAATTTCCTTCCACTTTCAATGTAAAATTATAGAACTATCCCCCAAGTCCCCAGAAAAGGATTAGCTAAAGACATTTTTTAAAAATCACCATTAAGATTACAGCAAACCTCAAATCAAGTGCTTTAAATTTTATTAAATTCAGACAAAAATTTAACCACTGAAATCACAACATTTATCGCTAGCATAGGCAACATAATTTTTGCTTATTTTTCTTAAAGATCTTGGAGCTTTGAGGAACTTAGATGGAGGACAACACATTAAATGGTAAAGGAAGTACCTGAGCAAGTACAGATTTGGGCCAAGTGCTAGATAATCACCTGTGCTTTAAACAGATTGGATGATAAGAGGATAATGTGGTAAGTAGTCAGCAATTGGAAATACAGGGTCGGAACTCAGGAGGAGATCTGAAATACAGACAAAGGTTCACTCATTGGCGAATAAGCAATAATTAATCTACAGAAGAGGATTACACCCTTAGGAAAAAAATGTAAAAAAGAGGGTAATTAAGAGAAACAAGATAATCCTTGAGGGAGATCAACATTGAAAAGTCAGCAGTGTTTTAACAAACCAGGTTACAAACATCTCTTGAAAGTCATGAGAGGAGGGTTTCAAGAAGAGAGCGCTCAACAATACGTGCCTCAGAGAGTGCAGAGAGAACACAGGAACAGGATGAGAATATTGGAATCTACACTTGAGTCACCACTCATTACAAGAGGGAAGTCATTTTCAACACAGTAGTGGAGGCCAAGACTAGCCTAGAAAAAGGTGGCGGGATGAGTGAGAAGGTGCAAACAATGCATCAAACACGATGTCCTCTGCTCTCAATACTAAAATCAGAACCTCCAAAAATAAAGGTTGGTGATTCTGGATTATGTAAAACCCTTCTTATGAGAAAGAAGCAATAGCAGCAATTTGTTTTCAAAATTGTTTTTAAAATTTGTTTTTAAAGACAAATAACAATTTGTTTTTAAAGTCAAGAACTTGAAATTACTGACTTGTACTGGGAAGCAGCAACCCATTCTTTTTCTTTTCCTAGCAGTATAAATAGATTTCTTGGCAAAAATAAGAATATTTTCTCATGTCTCAAATGTAAAAAATGAATTCCTTTTTGATATGTTAAGTGCCATAGATCCACTGCATCAATCAGAGGATGTTATGAATCGAGCAGGGATTAGTAATGCTTTTAATTAAATTAAAAGATTTTTTTCCTTCCAAGACCTCCATTTCAGTCCTAAATATGTGTTATCGCCATTCGTCCATGTCTCATAGGACAATGATTGCCTTATTTTAGAGGCAGACAGCTTTACTTTTTGCTTCCTGCTAACAGGATTTCTTGGATTTACCTGCCAATATTATTTATGAATTGCAACTGCAGGAGTGTTTTTCAGTATGAGGAATATTCCATCATCTTTGAGTTTTTTAAGAGATGCTTAATGTGAAGTACAATATAGTTGCTTTTTTCCTCTTGTGTTACACCCTCTTCTGGAAAGACAATAAACCACAGCAGCTTTTTCCTTTGTCTTTTTAAACCTGCAGGTTCAGAGACACTTTGTCAAACAGCCAAAGAGAAATCGGAAGGAACTTTGACGAGAAATATTCATAAAAGGTAAGAATGTGCTTATGGAGGAAAAAAAGTAATAATTAGCAGCCATTACAGCAGGCAAAGAAAGGAGGTAAGTAAAATGTAACTGCATATTAATAGCAAGCACTATAAAGGTAGCAAACTGAAAAAATTCTAAATATTGAATACAACTCTTTTTTATATAACCAAATTGCATATCCAAGCTTACAAACTCAACTAAAGCCTGACAAACTCATTTAAATTCCAAGTATTTG
>JAVSCE010001007.1:0-188122 GCA_032199065.1 Smutsia gigantea
GAATAGAATGGCTAAAGGCATCTTTTTTTCTCTCCCTATTGGATTATTTTCTTAGGGTATTTTCCTAAAGTGGTATTATCAGTGAAAGGGTGTGAGTAGTTTTAAAGTTCTTATTATACATTGCTTGTTCTCCAGAAGGCTGGGACCAACACATAGTGTCATCCTCAATGCCACCCAGAGCCTCTCCCTTAGGGGTTTCACAGTGTTTAACTTTTTGAGCTTAGGTTTAAAGGAGAATCTTAACATTGCTAAAATTTGCATTTCTCAGGTGATGATTTGCTATGTACATATCCTCGTATGATTATCTGAAATAACACATTCTAAAATTTGCCAACTGTTCTTTCTCTTTTTCAGTCTTCTGTTTTGATTCAGAGATTTTCATTTCCTTCTGACCAATTCTTTAAAAAAGTAAAAGCATGCACAGGGTGGGAGGGATACTCTTCAGATTTGCCAGAAAATTCTCTCTGCTGGTCCTTTCTGCCTGTGATGGGCTCACAATGAAGTCCTGGGTGTCCATTTTGTCATAAATTTAACAGTGAAAACAGCAGTGTGGCACAGGCCTGGGGGTTCCCACTGGTGCTGTAAGGGCCCACACCTGACCTGGGACTGCTTGGCATTCCAACTCTGCCCCGCCTTACTTCCCAAACATTCCATTCAATCCATTTTTATAGGTTGACTGAATTACCAACCTTTTCATTGAATATGGAGTACCTTCTGGTGACCATGAAAATAAAAACCTAGTCTTTGACTTAGGAACAAATATTTGAAATGTAGCTTGATATCTATGCCTTGACACAGAGATCCTGAGAAAAAGGGAGCAGGTTGGGGGGAAAAGCTGAATATTGTATTTAAGACAAGAATAAGTCAGTTAGAAAAGAGATATAGTAAGACAACTGCCTTTAGCTGAACACAGAATATGAAGAGAGATTAAAGATAAACAATAGAATGAGCTCCTGAGAAAAAAAAGTATCATGAAATAGGCACATTTCATGTAAGAATAATGGAAGTGCTGTATAATTTCTATGTTATAACATTACCCTGTATGGCAGAGGAATCAGTTATCACCACCATTTCACAAATAGGGCCAGTGATGAGAAATTAAAGGACTTCCCTATAATTGACTTATTGAAGCATTTCTCTGACATACGATGTGCAATTTTTTTGTTGCTTTGTTCAAAGGCACAAAGAGAAGAGAAGGAGCAGACTCTGGGTGTCAACAATCAAGGGTCACGCCTACTGCAATCCCCACACATCAGGGCTACAATTCTCCACTGTGACTCTGAGACTTGATTCTAAAATAGCCAGTTGACACAGCCATTCACTCCAGCAAACCACGGACCACTGCTTAACAGAAATGAATAGGCAAGTTGGTACTAGGAACTTGATGTAGCTAAAGACCGGTATTTTCAGTTTAACCTTGAACGGGAATTTTACGATATTTAAAGGTCACAAGCAAAGCGCATTTCCAAAGAGGGAGGTACTGGTGGGTTGGAAAGGGAAGAAATAATTTGCCACCTCATACTCTAATATACTAAAAGAATGATTTACTTCATAAATTCTCAATACATTTTCTGCTGATTGGAAGGAACTTTGAAAGTAGGTTTATTTTCCTTTTTTTTAGCATTGATCGAGTGTCTCACATGAATTAAATTGACAGTAAATCTGTTTTCTTTGTTCATATGAACAGTGGGTGCATGAATACACTCCACTTGAACCCTAAATAAAAGTTCACATCAATACTAACTTGTCTGTTCCTTCTTATTAATGTCTTTTCTCAGAGTCCCAAGTGATCAAATACTCCTTGGAATTTATATCATTTCAGACCATCTTATAATATGGTATAAGCTCAAGGAGTTAGGTAAAATTATCCTGTCCAGATAAGGTTTTATGAAATTGAAATTCCTTTCCATTTATTCTTGAGCATGGGAAGTGTTATAAATTTGTCATCTTGTATCCTCTGATGGGAAAAAAAATATCCCAAAGAAAATACCCCATTTATCTCCAACCTTGAAATCTTGTGGTTGGAGATGACCTCTTTAATTAAAGCATATCCCAAGTGTTCCCAACTTTATTCTAGTGGTTGAAAATGGAGGAACCTTGTTCTGGAAGTGGATGAGATAAATGCAGTTTTGTTAAACTGGCTGAAGAATGGGGAATTCAGATAAGCTACCATATTTGGACCTAAATTATATTAATATTTCAGATAATCATAATTCATCGAGTCCTGTTCTCTCCTCTCTACACTTGAGATGAGTTGTGTTAAGGAATGTTATTTTCATACATAGACAGCATAACTCTGGAAGAGGCTGGGCAGGAAATGAGGCCAGGAGGACACTCTGAACATCCATTCATGGTGACAGGACAACCAGATCCTTTTGTTTTACCCCAGCAGCCCCATGACTAGCGAGAAGCTGCTGCTTATTCATCTCAGGCAGCAAAAGACATTCAAGGAAAGCCAGGAAAAAACCGGGTGAAGTGTAAGTTTTACAAGGTATATAGGTTAAAGGAGACCAAAGTGTTTATTCATTGCCTGTAGGACAGGAGGTTGTACTGTTTACTAGAAGCTTAATTAACAGTGTTTGAGGGGTTGAATTGGGCTGAACAGTTAAGAGTTGAAGGGGGCTTAGGATCCCATTTTGTGGATGAGGAAAATAAAGGCAAATGAAGTGATGTGATCTGTGGAGGGGCCACGTGTAGAGCCTGGACCTTGGGACAGCTGCTACAGCACATGCTATCTTTACGCCCAGCTACCGTGATGGGGAGGACGCTCGTAGCTACTAGTCCCAGCTCTGGTCTAGCTCTTGTTTCAGACTGCCAGCTGCAGAACAGGGCACGTCTTCTTGGCTGCCCCGGCATCGCTTGGCCAAAATGAGCTCCCACCGCTACTTCCAAATCAGCTCCTCATCTTGGCTAACCATTGGGTACCTGAGGTACTCTTACTGGGTCTCCTCGATCCAGCTCTGAAATTCAGGGTCTCACATTAGGACTGTAGCAATATCATCCTAACCAGCTTTCCTGCTTTCCGTGACCCAGTGAATCCACCCTAAGCACAGAGGGCAAGAGTCTGTTCCCAAAGGAGGGCTCCAACCATGTCATTCTCCTGGCCAAAACCATTCATGGTTTCCCATTACTTGCAAAATAGACTCCAAACTTCTCAACCTGGGCTTTAAGGTACCCATGCATTGGGTCAGAGTTCAGCCAACATTTATTGAGTGCCAACTGGATGTCAGACACTGTGCTACATGCTGGAGACATGGCAGCTTAACAAGACATAACTCCTGCCCAAACTGAGCTTTCTACTGTAAGAGAGGGTATAGAATAGAAAACATCACATATAACAACACTGTGTGTGTGTGTGTGTGTGTGTGTGTGTCATGGGCCATGACAGGCTTAGGAAATGTTCTGGATTATAGAAGAATAGCACCAACCCAGACTGCTGTGGGAGAGGTGGAGGAAAGGAAGGTGGGGAGGGGAGTCAGGGAAGGCCTTCCTGGAGGAAGTCAGCTGAAATGTGAAAAAGAAACTAGACATCAGAGGAAGGGAGATGAGTGACAGTGAGCAGTGTTTCCAACGGAGGGTCTAATTCGTGCGGCCTTGCTTTGAGCCCACCTCCACACCGACCGCCTCCCAACACCTCTCCTCGCCTTCCTCTTGCTTACTTTTCAAAGCTTTCAAAGTCTGGCTCCATTACTGCACCCTTGAGCTTCATTTAACAGCCCAGCTGGAAGCTACCTCTCTCAACCTGGATCCGCTTAGCTTGTACTTCTGTACCTCTGGCCCGGAGCTGCTCAGTGAATACTCACAGAATGAATTTCTGCTGCCACCATCTACCTGTGGCCTACAGCACGTCATGTCTGGGCTGGTGTATTGGCCTCCGCTGGAGCTCCTCCAACCTCTCCCATCCATCAGGTGGAGTTCCTCACCATAGCCCAAATACACTCAGCTAATGCCGCTCCCCTTGCCTGGAACATTCTTTTCCTTCTGCCCACTCAATCCTACCTCTTCTTCATGTTCCAGTCCAACTCCATTCCTTCTTTCATAAGACCCATCCTCCCTGCCTGCTCCCTTCCCACTTCTTTCCCTGGACCCCAGGATCCTGTCCGGTTGCACGTGGGCCACCCCAGTGAAGACCTGACAAAATGACAAGGGACTGCCAACAGCCTTTTGCCATATCTTTGCTTCCAGCTTTGAGTAGAGAGAGAGTTTCTGAAGTAAGTTGAGCAGTCACTAGAGAGACAAATAAACCAGCAACAGAACGGGGCACCTGAGATACAATGAGAGGGGGATTTACAAAGACTCCGGGAGGAAGGCTTGCCCAAGGGCCAAGGAAATCAAGTCACTGCTTCACACGAATCGTTTCTCTGGAACACAAAAGTGTTAAGTTATTTTCCTCCAGCTAGGTAACTCTGACTCTTTGACCATGATACCACTGGAACAGAAAGAGGAAGTGTTTTTGCATTAAATTAAAAGGAACCATTTAGGTTCCTCTTAGGTTAGTTTTATTTATTTCTATGGTAGTTTTTTTTTTTACCATTTTCTTATTTTGAGGCTACAGCAAGAATCAGTGATTTGAGATGAAATGTTTTAGCTATGTTTGGGTCCCTCCCCTTATTAAATTGTAAAAGTGATCTGTTTTTCAGAGGCATACGCTTTCAACTTTCAGGAACATCTATGCTTCTGGGGGAAACTTCCCCTTTAGTATTTCCTCATAGAAACGGTCTGCTGCAATTGGGAAAAGCAAGGGAGATTCTGTTCCATATCCTTATCTCAGCCCCTGTGATGGGGGTGTTTCCTCATGACGGTTAGTTTATTAACTTCTGGCAAGCCTCCAGGAATAAATAAGGGTTGAATGTAGTTGGGAACTATGCCAAAGCATTATGCAGGATCTTTGCCCTTTGTCAAGAAAAAGGGGGTCTCTGCTGGACAAGTTACATCAAAGTTGGGGGGCCACATGAGACTCAATAGCAGGGCCTTTGGTACTTGAACAATTAGTCCCTGAGAGTTATTAAGACCAAAGTCCCCCTCTGACATATGGAGTTTCCAAATAGCTGTCTTTTAAATGTCCATAAAGTTTAAGAAATGCAACTGGAAAGTCTATTTGAAGTCTTATCTATGCCAGCAATATACTTTGCAGGTATAACACACCTTACTGAACAACATCTCCCCATGTGGTCTTAGGAGCCCCAATTTTGACAAATCTGCTGTTGGATGAACCTGAGGAAGCTACCTACCACTTCCATTTTCAGGAGTCCTGTAAGCTACAAGATGCCATGCTTCAGAGCATTCAGTACTTCCTAAGGAAATCACCTAACACCCTTGGAGTTTATCTGTAAACTTGCCGTGGCTACTAGGATCTCTGCACCCCTGTCCTCATCTCCTGTTTCTTTATTTCTTCTTTCTTTTCCAGCCCAGCTGGCTCAGTAGGGCTCCATTCCCTTGCTCTCCTGCCTTTGTTCATAACTGAGCGCTCACCCTCAAGCCCCTCTTTTTAAAAGTCTTCAGAATCGGGGGCAAGGTAGAGTGAAGGGACTGTAATGTATTTTCCTCTTGGTGGTACAACTCCATCCCTTAAGTTCCAGTATCAGTAGGTCCTAATTGGGTTCCTTCTCCTCTAACCTTAGCAGTTATGGAAAGTCTTCCTCTTCCCCCTCAGACTGGCTTATGTCAGCAGGATCTTTCCTCTACTAAGCTAGGTCATTGCCCTTGTGTTCACGGTGACGTACTGTACAGATTTGTTGGGCAGGATGATGGTGTCAGACAGCCCTGACTCTCACCTGAATGAGGAGATCGATAGCGAAAGTCCTCTTTGGTCAACAGCAGGAGAGCTTTGCCATTCATTTCAAATGTGTTGCTGTCAATTGGCCTTAAAGAAAACTCATTTTCAGCCCACTTGAGCCACTGGGCTACGTCATCCCTGCTCCAGTAAATTGGCTGCAAGCCTGTTGGAGAGAGCAAGGCAGAAAGAGAGAGAGAAAAAGGTCTTGTCAGTTAGACAGTTGGAATAAAGGGAAAAGATTTCTGAATGGTTAACAAAATTGAGTCTTCATGTCTGAAGAGCCCTTATGTTCAATGCTGAAGCCTAAGTTAAAACTCAAGCTTCTAAGTGCCAAAGTGAGATAACAAATGAACACTTTATTAGAGGTGAAGTGAGGTGGAAAAATCCTTTCTGATGTCTTTAAGGCACCATAGGTCTTAGAGCCCTACCCTTCCTTGCCCAGCTCAAAGGGCTGTCTTGATTCCAGTTTGCAGTAAAGGCGCAGTTCTGGTGACCTGAAGCTCCCAAAGGGGCTCAGAATCATGACAAATGCCAACGTGCTTTGGAGGGAACCTTGGAATCAGGGCTGATCTGATTATTGTCCAGTCTCCTTTTGAAGTGAGAATGTTCCAGAGCTGGGCTTGACCTCTCAGAGCTGCCAAATAATGAAATGTTCCCTGACACTTCTTCCAGGAAGAGCAATTCACTCAGCCTCTGGGAAACTATCAGGCTAGCCTCTGGGAATGAGAGGGCAAAGTAAGGATAAAAGGTCTTTTGCCTTTTTATTCTACTTGCTGATGTTAAAACTTCCAGGCAGGGGTGGTACTTGGACTCTGAGCAGGACCAGAAGTGGCCAGTGGGAGGGCTGCAGCTGAGGCTGAGAGGGTGGCTCCGGCTAGATCTCTGTATCTGAAAGCCTGACTGTGAGTCTAGTTTTATTTTATTTTGCTGTTGGGGGAAGTCTTTGACAGATCATTCAAGTACTTTCAAACAGTGGCTCTCCAAGTGTGATTTTTGGACCCCTCAGGGCTCCCCAGAAGTTTCAGGGTATTTGTGAAGTCAAAACTCTTTTCATAACAACATTAAGAGGATATTTGCCTTTTTTCACTTTTATTCTTTCACGAACATACAGTGGGATTTCCTAGACACTGTGCAACATGTGCTGTGCAGCAGACCGAGAATCCAGCCGCCTTCCGTGAAGCCAGACATTTAAAAGACTTGCAAAAATGTAAAACAAAGCCACTCTCCTCATTATTATTTTCTTTTTGTTTTGCAAAATATATTCATAAACATGTACTCATGCTATTATGCTTGGCTTATTATCTTTCAGTAACTTAAAATATTTTTAAAATTTGCAATTTATAAAGAATTTCCAGTATGAGAAATACAGGAAGGTACACCCACATGAGCAAAGCTCTTTGGGGTCTTCAATAATTTTTATAGATCAAACAAAAGGAGTCCTAAGACCAATATGCTTGAGAACTGATGGGTTAGAAGAATGTATTTGTTGAACGGAGCTTCACTTTCTGACATCGCACTGTGTGAATTAATATGCAGATACAATGGAATTGGTGTTGGCTAAGAGGAGTCAGTCTGTCTATGTAGTTACTTAAACCTGGTAAGGAGATTCCAGTAGTGCGCTACAGGTCTCCTTCAGTTTGATCCTAGAAAGAATCACCTTTCTTCCTTAGGGCAGGTGTGACAAAGAACTGTTGGATTTACTTGTATGGATTGCTTTTCTTCCCTGGTGGACCAGGGACTGAACGGCTCGGATTGCCTGGAGAAGGTCCAGGGCCTCTGGGCATGACTGCTGGCCGTGTATCCCAGGTGGCTCTTTTGCACAAGAGAGTATTGAAGAATGGTAGTTGGCTTCTTTGAACTCTATGGAAGTCCCTTTGAAACTGGCCCATTGTTCAAGACACCTACACAGAACTATGGGCATTTAAGAGATTTTTTTCTCTTGGGTTCTTAAGTTAATGATTTTTTTATTTCCACGTGGAAAAAAAAAGTGGCATTATATATAAAATAATGATGCATAGTATGTAACTGTTCTATGATCTTTAGAATAAAACATGGCCACTAAAGAAGTCAAGGTTTTGTTTTTGACTCTTGACTGGGCCAAGAAGCAAGGCCCATTAGAAATGGTCCTTGGATACAGGAGGTACCCCAGCTTTTTCCAGTGACCTTGAAAACGCATATCTGGTATCACAGTGAGGTGGGGTGGGTATGAGGATGGCTCAGCAAACTCTCAACTTTCGAACTTGTACGAAACCTTCAGGTTTACTTCCTATTGCCAATGGTGTCACCTTGAAAGGGGAGCAGCATAATGATTTGTTACTGGGGACTTTTCCCTTCCTCGCCTCCACATGAGGACATCCAGCCTTTAGGGGACAAATGTGAGGTTCCTGTCCAGCCTGGGGAAGAGAGAGTCATGCAGCAGAAGATGCTCAAGCAAAAACAGGACAAAGTATGGGGTAGTTTCTTGGAAGTGTGAGGGCCAGGGCAAATACAGAACTGAATCTTGCTCAGGAGGGGAAATGAGAGTGAAATGCTGAAGTGCCTGCAGAGGATTCACTGCAACGGAGGAGGTGGGTGGGAAGGGGATGGGGGCTGCAAGTAGTAATTTGAGGTACTTTATATTCTAAGGAAGAAAATAGTCATGAGTAATCTTTTCCCCAAATGTAAGAAGAGTCACACACTCCAAACAGCCCTGCCGGTTAAGAACAGTTTCTCTTTTCGCTTCCCATTAATCTTTCCCCAGCCCAGCCCCAAAGCGAGCAGAGCCACATGGAAACCCCCTCACCACGTACCCACGTGGATGCTCAGGGGCTGCTGTGCCCAAGAGCCAGCGAGTTAGTCAGTCCAGGGAACCCCGTGGCAATCTTAGCAGCTCTGCAAAGGGGACTCCGACAGAGCCAGTTACCTGCTTGAGGCAACTCGATACATTTTTGTCAGAATCACTGCTCTTCTGTTAGCTTATGGAGAAGAAGGTGGGCATGCTCACCGAGCTGGAAGGAGGCTTGGTAAACTTTGGTGTTCCAAGTCAAGTCCCACTGCTACTTCCTTCTTAATTCAACAGAATAAAAAGGTCGTGCCCAGGGATGTGCTTTGCAATGCTGAGGAAGGAGAAGCCCCTTTTCCTCAAACCTAACGGCTTTAAGGCCTGGGTCTTAGGCCTCTGGGCAATACGGAGGCAACTCTGGTCTAAGGAGAACCATTTGACTTACTGAACAGTCATTTATTAAGCGCTTCTGTTACCCACCACTATTCTAAGCACTTGATAAATATTAGTTCATTTAATTGCATGCTCAGCAATCCTATGGGAATAGCGTTTCAGATTAGGGAACCAAGGCCCAGTGCATTTAGGGACTTGCCCAAGGTTATATGGCCAAAGTGACAAGAGGAGCTGAGATTCCATCCCAGGCAGTCTGGCTGCAGCGTCCGGGCCTTCCCCATCCAGATTCATCTTCAGAATGATTTTCAAGGAAAAGACTGAGAGAATTCAATCCTCCCCACCCAAGACTGGGACCCTTGAAGGCTTTCTCAAATTACCAACAGACTAAAAATAGAGCAAAACAGCTGCAGTTCCCCGGAGAGATGGATTTATAAATGGGAAGAGGAGGGAGGTGTGGGTGGGATTCTGCTCTTAACGCATCCAGGAATAAAATGCCACTCTCACTCACCACTGGCTCACAGGCACTCTCTGCTCCTCCACCTTGGTCTTGAACTTCAGACCTAACTAACAGAAGCTGCATGGGCAAGACGAGGGAGGGACATGTCCCACATAACTTGTTTAGAGTTAGCTCTTGCACCTTTAATTCGACAAGGTTGAAGAATACAGATGTTCATGATCATTAGTAAAAGGAGAAAAGAGAGAGACGGTTCTTCTGTGCCTATGTTATGCTTCCTCCTGAGCACATCACAAACCTGTAAGAGCCATACAAAGACCTGCAACTGTAATGCTAATTCATTTCAGGGAGTATTTGAGAAGAACTCTGTACAGAAGAAGTAAACTGGTCTGATAAAGAAAATTACTAAGAATTCCACTGCCCTTTTTTATCCCAAGGGGGTCAAGTCAAGTTCACAGTGCCATGCCCTTCAATGACACACCTAGGCCCTTAAACTTCCTTCTAATGTTTCTTCGATTCCATGGTCAAAGCAGCAGCCACATTCATCAGTCCATTCTTAGCCTCATCGCCAACTTGCTGAGTTACATTTAAAGCAACCGTGGAAAATGTGCTGGGAGTCAGAAGCGTGGATTTTACTCCCAGGTCTGCCATTAATTAACATGTGATTCTGGGCAGGCTGCTCATTTCTCTTTGGCTCAGTGACTTCATCTGTAAAATGAGGGGCTAAGCATATGTGATCTCTATTCCCATTGGGTTTAATATAGTCAGTATGCTCCCATTTAATCTGAATCCTAAAACCCAAAGTATACAAACAGCCAGGACCATTCTTCCACAGAACTACTCCATGCTCATGGCGATGACCCTGAGGCTCTGTCACTTCCGGAAGGATCTTCTGAATCAAGGGAAACAGATCAAGTTACTTTAAATAGAGTGTAGTGCTTGAGAGTGTTTTATTATATCTACTTCTTGGGAAACTTAAAATCTGGCTGGAGCATAATAAACAGAACATTCCGACAAGGTGTTTTCACATGTATTACCTCATGTATTTCTCACAAAAGCCCCGTGAAATCAGTCTTATTCTCATTTCAGTTTAACAGGTGAGGACACAGGGGACTTGGAGTCATTAAATGATTTTGCTGGTCTGAACACCACTCAGTTTGAGCTCTTTTGCTATAGTATACATTCATCCAAAATGGCACAATGTTTAGCCCGGCTTTGGTATAAACAAGAATTTGCTACAGATGCTGTGGCTTAAAGGATGGAATCATAACAGAGCGAAGACACCAAGAAAATGAACCCGTAAGACGCCCTCCACCTTCCTCATTAGGACACAGAGGCTGTGACTTGTTAAAAGACTGAACCACGATCAAGCTGCCCTGGGTTCTGACTCTTTCCAACATCGTGTGTTGTCTTGCAATTTGAGTGGATGATATAGAACAATTTTGTAACCCCTGACATGAGTGAGGAAAGCTATCATTTCCTTGCTGAGTCATCTTGCCGTCAGATTAAACGTCCTTAATTGGTACGGGCATAACCTCTGTGTGGCAGTGCTCAGACCCTCACCGACCTGCCTGCCTCCTCTGGAGATCCTATTTGGCCCCTATACCCAAACATGGTACCAGGGGCAGGACCAGAACCTTTCTTTCTCTGGACAATACACTTGTGTTGATAATAATTGCTATCAATTATTGGGCACTTACATAGAATCTTCTCTACAATGATTCTTATTCTCATTTCACAGATGAGAAAAGTGCAGCACAGGTAACTGAAAGCTCCTGGTGGTCTGGTTCCACAGACCCAACTGTTACGCCCACACCACATTGCTTCTCACGTAGTCTAAATGATGACGGCAGACATTCTCACGTGCATGCTGCATGCCAGGCGCTGCTCCATATCCTTTCCGTTCAGAACTCATTTACTCCCCACAGCAACCTGGACATAGAAACTGTCACTATCCCCATTGACAGAGGAGAAAACTGGAGCACAAGGAAGTTCAGTGACTCGGCCAAAGTCACACATTCAGGAATGGAAGAGCCAATGTTTGAACCCGGCTGGTATAGCCCAATGACTCTATTATTAACCACTGATTTCTCTGTCTAAGCTTATTTACGGTTTTGGAAGGACATGAAGTTAAATTTACAATTTTTAAAAAACGAGAGAATTTTTAGTGATTGTGCAAACTTTCAGACCAATCCAATTATGCATGTAAGTATTGGACACCAGCATGGAAACTCCATTTGGCAGCTGTATGACCTTGAACAAGTGACTTAACCTTTCTGTGTCTCACTTGCCTTAACTGGAAAATGGTGACAACTTTCAACCTGTGAAGTAAGTATCATTGATGTGCTTATCAAGTGTGCAGATGACAAAGTTAGCATAGTGTCAGATTATACAAGTGATGACATAAAACACATAGGACAGTATCTGGCATACAGCAAGCATTTACTACCTACTAGCTATCGTTTTAAATTAATTAATTATTATTATTTTTTATTTTGCTATTATTAATGTACAGTTACATGAGCAACATTATGGTTACTAGATTCCCCCTATTATCAAGTCCCTCCCACATACCCCATTACAGTCACTGTCCATCAGCATAGTAAGCTGCTACAGAAACACTACTTCTCTTCTCTGTGTTGTACTGCCTTCCTCATATCCCCCGCTGCTACATTATGTGTGCTAATTGTAATGCCCCTTTTCCCCCCTTATCCCTCCCTTCCCACCCATCTTCCCCAGTCCCTTTCCCTTTGGTAACTATTAGTCCGTTTTTGGGTTCTGAGAGTCTGCTGCTGTTTTGTTCGTTCAGTTTTTTCTTTGTTCTTATACTCCACTGATGAGTGAAACCATACACTTGCCTTTCTCTGCCTGGCTTATTTCACTGAGCATAATAACCTCTAGCACCATGCATGTGGTTGCAAATGGTAGGATTTGTTTTCTTCTTATGGCTAAATAATATTCCATTGTGTATATGTATCACACCTTCTTTATCCATTCATTTACTGAAGGACATTTACATTGCTTCAATTTCTTGGCTATTGTAAAGAGTGCTGCGATAAACACAGGAGTGCATATGTCTTTTTCAAACTGGCTGCTGCATTCTTAGGGTAAATTCCTAGGAGTGGAATTCCTGGGTCAAATGGTATTTCTATTTTGAGTTTTTTGAGGAACCTCCATACTGCTTTCCACAATGGTTTAACTAATTTACATTCCCACCAGCAGTGTAGGAGGGTTCCCCTTTCTCCACATCCTCACCAACATTTCTTGTTGTTTGTCTTTTGGATGTTGGCCATCCTCAATGCTGTGAGGTGATATCTCACTGTGGTTTTAATATGCATTTCTCTGATGATCAGCGATGTGGAGTACCTTTTCATGTGCCTGTTGGCCATCTGAATTTCTTCTTTGGAGAAGTGTCTGCCCATTTTTTAATTGGCTTATTTACTTTTGGTTTGCTGAGGTGCATTAGCTCTTTATATAATTTGGATGTCAACCCCTTATTGGATATGTCATTTATGAATATATTTTCCCATACTGTAGGATGTCTTTTTGTTCTACTGATGGTGTCCTTTGCTGTACAGAAGCTTTTTAGTTTGAGTCCCACTTGTTCAATTTTGCTTTTTTTTCCCTTGCCCAGGGAGATATGTTTATGAAGAAGTTGCTCATGTTTATGTCCAAGAGATTTTTGCCTATGTTTTTTTCTAAGAGTTTTATGGTTTCATGACTTACATTCACGTTTTTGATCCATTTTGAGTTTACTTTTGTGTATGGGGTTAGACAATAATCCAGTTTCATTCTTTTATATGTAGCTGTTCAGTTTTGCCAATACCAGCTGTTGAAGAGGCTGTCATTTCCCCATTGTATGACCATGGCTCCTTTATCCTATATTAACTGACCATATATACTTGGGTTTATATCTGGGCTCTCTAGTCTGTTCCATTGGTCTATGGGTCTGTTATTGTGCCAGTACCAAATTGTCTTGATTACTGTGGCTTTGTAGTAGAGCTTAAAGTCAGGGAGCATAATTCACCCCGCTTTATTCTTCCTCCTCAGGATTGCTTTGGCTATTCGGGGTCTTTTGTGGTTCCATATGAATTTTAGAATTATTTGTTCTAGGTCATTGAAGAATGCTGATGGTATTTTGATAGGGATTACTTTGAATCTGTAGAATGCTTTAGGCAGGATGGCCATTTTGACAATATTAATTCTTCCGATCATGAGTGTGGGATGTGTTTCCATTTATTGGTATCTTCTTTAATTTCTCTCATGAGTGTCTTGTAGTTTTCAGAGTATAAGTCTTTCACTTCCATCATTAGGTTTATTCCTAGGTATTTTATTCTTTTTGATGCAGTTGTGAATGGAATTGTTTCCTGATTTCTCTTTCTGCTAGTTGTTAGTGTATAGGAATGCAACAGATTTCTGTGTATTAATTTTGTATCCCACAACTTTACTGAATTCTTGGAGTGGATTCTCTAGGGGTTTTTTATGTACAATATCATGCCATCTGCAAACAAGGACGGTTTGACTTCTTCCTTACCTATCTGGATGCCTTTTATTTCTTTGTGTTGTCTGATTGCCTAGGCTAGGACCTCTAGAATTATGTTGAATAAAAGTGGGGAGAGTGGGCATCCTTGTCTTGTTCCTGAACTTAAAGGAAAAGCTTTCAGCTTCTCGCTGTTAAGTATAATGTTGGCTGTGGGTTTGTCATATATGGCCTTTATTATGTTGAGGTACTTGCCCTCTATACCCATATTGTTGAGAGTTTTTATCCTGAATGGATGTTGAATTTTGTCAAATGCTTTTTCAGCATCTATGGAGATCATCATGTGGTTTTTGTCCTTCTTTTTGTTGAGGTAGTGGATGATGTTGATGGTTTTCGAATGTTGTACCATCCTTGCATTCCTGGGATGAATCCCACTTGATCATGATGGGTGATATTTTTGATGTATTTTTGAATTCGGTTTGCTAATATTTTGCTGAGTATTTTTGCATCTATATTCATCAGGGATACTGGTCTGTAATTTTCTTTTTTTGTGGTGTCTTTGCCTGCTTTGGTATTAGAGTGATGTTGGCCTCATAGAATGAGTTTGGAAGTATTCCTTCCTCTTCTTCTACTTTTTGGAAAACTTTGAGGAGGATGGGTATTAGATCTTCACTAAATGTTTGATAAAATTCAGCAGTGAAACCATCTGGTACAGGAGTTTTGTTCTTAGGTAGTTTTTGATTACCAATTCAATTTCCTTGCTGGTAATTGGTGTATTCAGATTTTCTGTTTCTTCCTGGGTCAGCCTTGGAAGGTTGTATTTTTCTAGAAAGTTGTCCATTTCTTCTAGGTTATCCAGTTTGTTACCATATAATTTTTCATAGTATTCTGTCATAATTCTTTGTATTTCTGTGGTGTCCGTAGTGATTTTTCCTTTCTCATTTCTGATTCTGTTTATGGGTGTAGACTCTCCTTTTTTCTTGGTAAGTCTGGCTAGGGGTTTATCTATTTTGTTTATTTTCTCAAAGAACCTGCTCCTGCTTTCATTGATTCTTTCTATTGTTTTATTTTTCTCAATTTTATTTATTATGTCCCTCCCTCTACTGACTTTGGGCCTCGTTTGTTCTTCCTTTTCTAGTTTCATAAATTGTGAGTTTAGAATGTTCATTTGGGATTGTTCTTCTTTCCTGAGGTAGGCCTGTATTCCAATATATTTCCCTCTTAGCATGGCCTTTGCTGCGTCCCACAGATTTTGTGGTGTTGAATTATTGTTGTCATTTGTCTCCATATATTGCTTGATCTCTGTTTTTATTTGGTCATTGATCCATTATTATTTAGGAGCATGTTATTATGCCTCCATGTGTTTGTGAGCTTTTTCATTTTCTGTAATTTATTTCTAGTTTCATACCTTTGTGATCTGAGAAGGTGGTTGGTACAATTTCAATCTTTTTGAATTTACTAAGGTTCTTTTTGTGGCCTAGGATATGATGTATTCTTGAAAATGTTCCTTGTGCACTTGAGAAGAATATGTATCCTGTTGCTTTTGGATGGAGTGTTCTTTAGATGTCCATTAGGTCCATCTGTTCTAATACATTGTTCAGTGCCTCTGTCTCTTTATTTATTTTTTGTCTGGTTGATCTATCCTTTGGAGTGAGTGGCATGTTGAAGTCTCCCAAAATGAATGCACTGCATTCTATTTCCCCCTTTAATTCTGTTAGTATTTGTTTCACATATGTAGGTGATCCTGTGTTAGGTGCATAGATATTTATAATAGTTATATCCTCTTGTTGGACTGACCCCTTTATCATTACATAATGTCCTTTTGTCTCTTGTGACTTTGTTTTGATGTCTATTTTGTCTGATACAAGTAATGCAACTCCTGCTTTTTTCTCCCTATTAGTTGCATGAAATATCTTTTTCCATCCCTTTACTTTCAGTCTGTGTATGTCTTTGGGTTTGAAGTGAGTCTCTTGTAGGCAGCATATAGATGGGTCTTGTTTTTTTATCCATTCAGTGACTCTATGTTTTTTGATTGGTGCATTCAGACCATTTACATTTAGGGTAATTATCGATAGGTATGTACTTATTGCCATTGCAGGCTTTAGATTCGTGATTACCAAAGGTTCAAGGGTAATTCCCTTACTATCTAACAATCCAATTTAATTTAATTCATATGCTATTACAAACACAATCTAAAGATTCTTTTTTTTTCCTCCTTTTTCTTCCTCCTCTATTCTTTGTATGTTATGAATAATATTCTGTACTGTTTGTCTGTCCCTTGGGTGACATCTATTTAGTCTTAGGAATACTTCCATCAAATAGGAGTCCCTCCAAAATGCACTGTAGAGGTGGTTTGTGGGAGGTAAATTCTCTCAGCTTTTGCTTATCTGAAAATTGTTTAATCCTTCCTTCAAATTTAAATGGTAACCTTGCTGGGTACAGTATTCTTGGTTCAAGGCCCTTCTGCTTCACTGCATTGAATATGTCATGCCACTCCCTTCTGGCCTGTAAGGTTTCTGCTGAGAAATCTGATGATAGCCTGATGGGTTTTCCTTTGTATGTGATGTTTTTTCTCTCTCTAGCTGCTTTTAAAAGTCTGTCTTTTTCCTTGATCTTTGCCATTTTAATTATTATATGTCTTGATGTTGTCTTCCTTGGGTCCCTTGTGTTGGGAGATCTGTGCAACTCCATGGCTTGAGAGACTATCTCCTTCCCCAGATTGGGGAAGTTTTCAGCAATTACCTCCTCAATGACACTTTCTATCCCTTTTTCTCTCTCTTCTTTTTTTGGTACCCCTATTATGCGATTGGATTGGTCACACAGTTCTCTCAATAGTCTTTCATTCTTAGAGATTCTTTTTTTCTCTCTCTGCCTCAGCTTCTTTGTATTCCTCTTCTCTAATTTCTATTCCATTTATTGTCTCTTCTACTACATCCAATCTGCTTTTAAATCCCTCCATTGTATGTTTTGTTTCAGATATGGAATTTCTTAATGATTGAATCTCTGTCTTAAATTCGTTCCTGAGTTCTTGAATATTTTTCTGTACCTCCATAAGCATGTTTATGGTTTTTAGTTTGAAGTCTCTTTCAGGAAGATTGGTGAGTTCATTTTCATTTGGCCCTTTTTCTGAGGTTTGTGAGATTTTGATATGAACCATGTTCTTTTGACATTTCATATTTTGGTGTGGTGCCCTCTAGTGCCCAGAAGCTCCAGTCTCTGGAGCTGCCCAGCCCCTAGAGTGAGGTTAGGGGTCATAGGGGAGCAGAGCTGTTGCCCAGGGGGAGGAAGGATCTATTTCCTGATTCCTGTCTGCTGTGCCTGTCTCCAGTATCAAAGCCAATGGGCCAAACCCACTGGTGTAAGCCTCTGTGTTTTGCATCTCTAGCTGTTGTAGGCGGGGCCTCGCTCTGACTGTCCTGACGCCAGCACAGTTACTGCTGGTGCCATCAGCCAGGAGGAAGGCTTGGCAGTGGGGGTCCTCAGAGCTGAGTAGCCATCCAGGGGGATGGAGCGCCTGAAGCTCCTCAAAGTTCCCAATATGTTGGGCAGAGCGGTCCCAGACAACCTTGTCCTCCTATCCCTTCTCCCACGCAGCAAGCTCCATGCAAACCCCACCCCTTCAGCAGCCCTCTTGCTCCTAGGAAGCCTGTCAGACTGCCTGCCTTTCCCTTGTCCCAGAGCGGCTGGGTGTGGATCCTGTCCTCCACAAATGGCTGGAATCTGTCTCTCAAGCACTCTGCCTGTCCCAGCTCCCCATCCTCCAAAGGCACCACACAGTGTAGGTTTCTGCTTGCAAAGCATATCTCCAGGGCTAGGTGTTCAGCAGTCCCAGGTTTCCATCCCCTCCCTGCTCCATTTGTTTTCCTCCTGCTGGTGAGCTGGGGTGGGGGAAGGGCCTGGGTCCCACTGGATCAAGGCTTTGGTATGTTACCCTGTTTCATGAGGTTTGCTCTGTTCATCAAGTCTGAATGCAGTCTGGTGCAGCCTTGGGTAAGTTACACATTTGAACCTCAGTTTCCCCAGCAGGAAAATAGGACCAAGAATAGTACTCACCTCCTGGGACAAATATAAGTATGAAATGAGATGATTCATATAAAGACTTTGCACCACGTCTGGTCCATAGGAAGTATGCTTGGTGGTTAGGTAGGACAGTGACTGGGTAGCAAATTAGTTATACTTTGCCACATGTCTCAAGGATGCTGAAATGCTTTCTGCAGCTCACTGGAGCCTCAGAAACTGGAGCAAAAGTTCTTGTAGGCATGCACAGGCTGTGGCAGGAGCTACAAAGCCAGCATAAGGCTTTGAGGAGGGGACTGGCATTTTAGCATGTAGGAAGGCCAGATTAGGGACCCACTCAAACCCGGGACTAGGGTGAAGCAAGTAAAGCTCTCCCCTCGGGGGCAAAACTTAGGGCAGTGCCCCAAACTCAGTCATCATGAAAAATAATAGGTAATGCGTTATTTATTTATTTTTATTAAGGTATCATTGATATATACTCTTATGAAGGTTTCACAAGAAAAACAATGTGGTTACTATATTCACCCATTTTATCGAGTTCCCCCCATACCCCATTGCAGTCACTGTCCATCAGCGTAGTAAGATGCCACAGAGTCACTACTTGTCTTCTCTGTGCAACACTGTCTTCCCTGTGACCCCCACCACACCATGTGAATTAATCATAATACCCCTCAATCCCCTTCTCCCTCCCTCCCCACCAATCCTCCCACCCCTCCCCTTTAGTAACCACTAGTCCCTTCTTGGAGTCTGTGAGTCTGCAGCTATTTTGTTCCTTCAGTTTTGCTTCATTGATATATTCCATAAATGAGGGAAATCATTTGGTATTTGTCTTTCTCTGCCTGACTTATTTCACTGAGCATAATACCCTCTAGCACCATCCATGTTGTTGCAAATGGTAGGATTTGTTTCTTTCTTATGGCTGAATAGTATTCCATTGTGCATATGTACCACCTCTTCTTTATCCATTCATCTACTGATGGGACACTTGGTTGCTTCCATATCTTGGCTATTGTAAATAGTATTGCAATAAACATAGGGGTGCATATGTCTTTTGAATCTGAGATCTTGCTTTCTTTCGGTGAATTCCTAGGAGTGGAATTCCCAGGTCAAATGGTATTTCTATTTCTAGTTTTTTGAGGAACTTCCATATTGCTTTCCACAATGGTTGAACTAGTTTACATTCCCACCAGCAGTGTAGGAGGGTTCCCCTTTCTCTGCATCCTCGCCAGCATTTGTTGTTCCTAGTCTTTTTGATGTTGGCCATCCTAACTGGTGAGAGGTGATATCACATTGTGGTTTTAATTTGGGTAAGTGTTGTTTTTAAAAAAATCAAAATAAATGAAAAAAATTGATGATGAACAAAAAAGCAACAATTTCTCTAAAGTTGTGTCGAAAAGAGAGATGACAGGAAGGTGCAGTTGTAATGAACATGGGGGACAAATCAGAGCAGTACTTAAGTTTTGGAGGTAGGGAGTCCCTTTGAGAATTCAGTGAGAGCTACTGACCCTCTTTTGAAACATGGAGACACATGCACACGAACATTTACCTTCAATTTCAAAGTTTATGGACTACCTCAAATAGTTTAGTATACTTTAGCCTCATGTATGCAAATAGGTCTGATAGTATATACAAGCAATATACTGTAAAAACCACATCTGGTTTGACAAGAGAAACACACACCTCTCTCCTGAGATTCTGGGGCAGAAAGGAGAAGAGAGGCAGGAAGGGTACCCACCTCTTGCTCAGAAGTTGGAGGACAGTGCAATGGGCATCATTTCCTTATGAAATGCATACACCTAACCTTGTACCTGGAATGCCCCATTCTCAGGTATCTTGGAAATCATTGTTAACATATTGCAAGTTTTTACTCATACTAGTGATGGTTAATCACTGCAAATTATCTTAATTTACCAACAGTGAGGCACTGGTATAGGAGAGAGACTATTGAAAGATGAATTTCTAAAGGAAGAAATTAAGGGCAGAATTTCTCATATTGCAGGGCAGAAGGATACATTTTATTTTCAAATATACTGGTTACTAATGCACACAAAGAAGCCCAATATTAAAAAGAAAAAAAAGTGCAGGAAAACAGATATTACGAGGTGGTATTTTCCTCAAATATATTTCAGTGAGCAAATGGAATGGGCTGGGGAAAAGCTGGGGTGAGAAGGTATTGGGGCAGATGGTTGGGGCAGAGAGAACAGATTCTGTAGGAGCTGCACAACTCCGTACACACAGATGATCTACTATGCTGTTTGAATAAAGAAGAATAAATATCCTTTCTTTCCCCTTCTGCTCTTAAACCCCACAGGGCCACCTCTTGTGCTGGCCACAGCCTACAGAATGTTCCTTTGCAAAGTGTAACAAGAGTGGAACTCATTCTCATTCTGGATGGGGCCTGATCTGCAGTCACTGCATGCAAGAGGCGCGCTCCTTTGTGTCGTCGGCTCATGGCTGCCTTTCCTGCGGACGGAGACAGTCCCCTATTGTCACTGAATCCTGCGAGGTGAACAGGAGGCTGGGAGAGTTGGGGGCGGAGCCAGAGAAAGGTTTCCATTTTTGCAGCCTTAACTCCGTAGGCCTCAGAGGGTGCACGCTGGGCCAAAGGGCAGACAGGACCAGGGTTCAAGCAACCGCATACACACGTAAAACAACGCTTTTCTGGAAAATATTTTCTTTTAGAGTGAATTCTATTCCCCTCCTTTTCCTGTTCCCTGACTCTTAGAAGAGTGATTCCCAGTTTCTAAAGGCCCTGCCGGTTGCCTCGGGGGCTGAAAATCAACTCTGCTTTGCGAGGCTGCCTAAGCTGATGCTGATTCCACACTAGGAGGCCAGGACTGTGGCAGCAGAGGCGGGATGGAATCATTTTGCCAGCGTGCGGACACCTCATGAAATGAAGATCAAACTTGGAGTAGCAACTTCTACTGAAAGAGAACTCTGCTGCATTTGTGTGTGTGCATCACGTGTGCGTGTGTACACGTGTGACAGGCTTTCCTCACCCCCTTGTTGCTTCTTTACTGAGAATATTCACAAGGAAATGGCCTTTGCAGATTAATCTATTCAAAAGCTGCAATCTTTTTTCTCGCCAGTTGTATTCTCTGGTATCAGAGCTGTGAAAGGTCCTAAACCCCTGGTTTCAAGGAGTCACTTGGAGTGGGGAAAATTAAGAAACCAAACCAAACCAGTTGTGTGTTCCTTCCAGAGCACCAGTGGCCAAAGGGAGAGTCTCTCTTGTTGCAAAATGTCTTTCTTTTCAGCTCTGTCATCCTGTCTGAAGCTTTACCATTCCTTCCTTGGGATAAAGGCGTGGAGACGTCTGTGGAACGGGAAGCTGGCAGAGGGCATCCACCAGATCTCGTTCATCTGTTCACACCTCAGCTTTGTTAGGCAGTTGGCCAGACACACCGGAAGGAACAAGGGAGAGGACCCTCACGTTTTCAGGCTGGTGGGGGTCTGGGGCAGCCAGGAAGCAGAGTGGTAGAGGCACCAAAAGGGAGACTGTTCACTTTGGTGTGTTGCTGTTTATGGCTTAGGACTTTCTTTCTTTCTTTTTTTTTTTTGATATATTTGTATTTTTATTGAAGTACAGTTGATATACAATATTATATTGGTTTCAAGTATACAACATACTGAGTCAACAGTTAGATACATTATTAAATGCTCACCCCAGCTCATGTAGTTACTATCTGTCAACATAGAAAGCTGTTACAGAACTACTGGCTACAGTCTCTATGCTGCACTTCGCCCGGGACTAATTTGCATTACGATTGAGATTTTGTGCCTCTTTTTTGCAGCCCTATGGTTATTGCGCATTATTTACAATAGCCCAGATATGGAAGCAACCAAAGTGTCTGTCAACTGATGAATGGGTAAAGGACTTTCTTCCAAAGGCTCATTTAGTTCTGCACTAGAAAAGGTATGAGTGTTACAATATAGAGGAGAGAGGCCTATGTTGTTTTTTAACTTTGTCTTGAGAGTCTGAAAACAAGCTGGACAGAGGGAGTGGAGCATCACCAATGGTGCAAGTAATGGCCATTCACAAAGTGCACGCATGCTTCCCTGAGGCCAGGCGGGGGTGAGGTCTCCACGTGATCTGCAGGCTGACCTCCTACTGTCCTGCTATTTATTAAGCATACTGTCTACTTTTGTTTCCTGACAAGTAGGATAATTTGCTGGAAGTATTAAAATTTCCCTTTAGCAACTTCATTATAAAATAACATCCAAAACCTGCTTCTGTCACCTACTAGTTCCTCAACTGTTGAGTGTTGAATGCTGGTCCCCCCCGAAAGCTATGTCCATGTCCTAAGTCCTGGAGCTGGGAATGTGACTTTATCGGAAAAAAGATCTTTGCAGGTGTAATTAAGTTAAGGATCTTGAGATGAGATCATCCTGGATTATTCGTGTGGGCTCTAAATCAAATGACAAGTGTCCTGAGGAGACATCCCAGAGGAGAGACACAGAGGGAAGGCCATGTGGAGACAGAGGCAGAGGCCGGAGTGAGGCAGACACAAGCTAGCTTTGCGTTTTGCACAGGCTCCTATTATCCACGTGTTGCAAGGTACTTGCTTCTCATTGTCACTTTCTCTTGAATTTTTAAAAATCTCTTTCTCATTTTAAAAACGTTCCTGTTTTTCACCCTCTGCTTCTCTTACAATTTACCTGCTAGATATATATGGTCACCTTGTATTCTTACTAGTTTACCCATCATTTCTGAAATGAGTGTTTTTATTTTAATTCTTCCCTGAGTTCTGTCATCCTGTTTCTAAATTTTCCTAATTCTGGTTTATTTTTATTCCCCCTGTTTTATATCATTTTCTTAATGTTTTCTGGCTCATGTGGATGGAGTTCACAGTTTTGAATGGTTCCAAACCCTGTCTTTTTGGCATGCTGTCTTGAAGAACGCTATTCTGCTCGGTATTTTCTTTTATGTTAGAAAGGCTTTGTGTGGGACTTGACCTCACTACTTTTCTATTGGTTGTTTTTATGTGAAATTAGTATTCTGGAACTTTTAGAACCTGGTGTGTTCTAAGTTTACAAAGCTCTCTCTTCGGCTGTGTTCATGCGGTGTTCAGATATACGACAGTCTGCTTGTTGAAATTTCCTGCCTGTTTCCTTTGCGGGACCGTTTCCTCTGCCTTTGTTCCTATCTTGTCCAGTTTGATTCCACTTCAGGAAGCTTCTCAGTGTAGGGCTGTCCTGGAAGGAGGGCCTGGACGGTCAGCTGCAGACTTCCCAACAACTAGAGAGCTGTAGACCCTTCTGACCTTGTTCCAGGCCACTTGCATTCACGGCTATTGGAATCAGCGAGAGGATTCCCACTTTCAGCTGCTCCTCTCAAGCCCACCCGGCACGCCTCTCAGAGAATACCTCTTGGCTATTCTGGGCTTTTCCTGTTCTGATGTCCACCAGGAGCCCCAGTGTATGTGGGGATGTCTTGTCACCCAGTTTTGCTCCTGTCCGTGGGTTTGGTTTGCTATTGAATTGCTCTGCTCTTCCTTGGGGTTCTGAGAGATTAAACACCACACTGCCGCCCATACCGCCTTCCCAGACTCTGTCCCAGCATACTTAGCATTTGCAAGGACAGCACCCCTCTGGTATCTCATTAAACTGAACACCAATCTTACTGTGTCTCTGGGTCAGCTGCGGCTGGGTTTTATGGCAGTAAGCAAAAGAAGTATGGGAACTAACCTGAGGGGTGTCTGGCTGCACCAAGAGAGTCACGGCCCAAGGGCAGGAAACATTGACAGCGCCCAGAGGGAAGTGAGCCTTAGCGGGCCCTGGGTGTCAGGGAGGGAGTCCATGGCCTCTCTTATTTAAAGGACTAAGGAAGTATGTTAGCGAAGATAAAACTTCCCAGTGGAAGGAATTTCTAGTGGGCACTTACACAACAGTCATGACAACAACAATAAAGACACCCAGCCTTTCCCTGCCTTTCCACACCTCTGATCACAGCAAGTCAAGATTGCCAAATGTCAGAAATACATTTAAAAAATAATTTTAAAAACCTCACAAAGAATTTGACTGCCTCAGCCTGCAGACCAGACACCTCAGTAATCTTAGATCAGGGTGAAATGCTCAGTGACAAATTGCAGCTCAGAGGAACACGGAGTTACATGTTAGTAAGATTCCCCCATCAGCCCTCGGAGGAGCGATTCAGCTGCTTGCCTCGGAGAAAGCCCCACAAGCCACGAGGTGTGCACTGCCAGGGGCCCTGCCGGTGTGCTGGTCTTGCTCAGTGCCAGCTCTGCTTTCCTGCTTTTAAAAGCCTCCTTTCTCATTAGAGTTTTGTCCATTTGGAAGACCTGACCCATCTCTGACATGCAGGTCTCATCAGAGGATGCTGAGCCATCACGATAATTTTTAAAAATGGCCTTTTTAATGCAGCCCTTGGAAACTCTGCAAGAAATGTATCGATTTGAAACACTCAAGTGGAATTACCGAGCTTTGGTAAAGGGGAATATATCTTTCCCAGTCTCCATGCCTGTTGCCAAGTGCAGCTTCCAGGAAGCAATGACTGTCCTTTCTGGAAATGAAGTGAAACTCAAACATTCTATCACCTTCCCTTTACTTCACCCCACCCTCTTCTCTTCCCTTGCAACTCGCTGCCAAAAGCACTTCACAGTCCGTGCTCAGTTGCCTGAATAGGCATCCGAATTAGTAATGCCCAAATTAGTAATGCCTGGCTGAGGCAGCTTCCTACATAACGAGGCCTGATCATTTTGGCAGACCCGGAGGCCCACGCAGCACAAGCTTGTAGCTTGTCATTAGGTTAAACACTCTTCTGGTTTTATGACCAACATTTCCCCTACAGATCTGGATGTGTAAAGCAGAGGGCACACGTTCATGATTCCAGAGATGAACAAGACCAGGAGCTAGAACTACGGGGAGGAGAGCGGGA
Source organism: Smutsia gigantea (assembly GCA_032199065.1). Taxonomy (NCBI): domain Eukaryota; kingdom Metazoa; phylum Chordata; class Mammalia; order Pholidota; family Manidae; genus Smutsia; species Smutsia gigantea. The sequence continues at coordinate 24,780 of JAVSCE010001007.1, forward strand.
AAGGCCAACCCGCGCTGGGGGGCCCTAACGCACATGCCAGGATTCACACAGAAACTTCCTGACATCTGCGGCTGCTTTCGGTTCAGTCTGGGGTGATCATCTTCCCCTGGCAATGTTCCAGGGGAATTCCCACCAGTACCAGCAAAACACAGTGTGGCCTAACTGTGCTGCAGGGTGCTCACGGTCTGGCTCTCCGTCCCTCTGATCGCTCACCCACCCATCCGTCTGTCTAACTGACCAGGTAGGTGCCTTCATGGCTGCATCTTGTCTGAGGTGCAGTACATCCAGGTGAATGACACACGGCTTTAGAGTCTGGCAGGGAGAAAGGACTACAAAGAGACACCGACAAGGAGGCGGGTTGGGGCAGGACCAGGGAAGACTTCCTGAACTGAAGGATGGGGTAACAGCTTTCCTGGCAGAGCAGACAGTGGATCTAACGGGCTGATGCATCAAACAGCAAAGCCAGTTTGGGAAACGGAGTCGTGCTGTGGGACAGAACACAAGATGTCTGTGAGGGTGTGTTTCAATGAGGGGAGGGAGCAATAATGCAGCTCCAGCTTGATGCTTGACAGGTAGGTTAGACTTAATACATCCCAACTGCTCTCTTGCTACCACCTGTACCAAACCTGCTGCTCCCAAGTCTTTCCCATCACAGAGAATGCCAACTCCCAGGTGCCCAAATATTCGGCAGCCACCAATCTATCGGCAAGTGCTGCTGGCTCTGTCTTCAAAATGTATCGAGAATCGGACACTATAGCCACCTCAGTTCCTACCACACTGGTCCCAGCCCCATCAGCTCTCGCCTGGATTATTGGTACTGGTCCCTATCTGGTCTCCAACTTTCTCCCTTGTTCCCCACAGTCTATTCTCAGCACGACAGCCAGAGGGATCCACTGAAAACATGTCACTCCTCTGCTCAAAATCCCTAGGGGCTTCCCATTTTACTCAGGGTTCATGTCAGTGGTCCTTAAAATGACCTGACCCCTGTCTGAACCCATCTCCTTCCATCCTCCTTGTCCCTCACTCTGCTCTGGCCCCACTGACCTCTCTGCCATTCCCAACATACCAGGCACATTCCTACCTTAGTGCTTTTGTTCTCAGCTGGAATATTCTCCCAGATATCCTCACTTCCTTCAAGTCTTCCCTAGACATTGCACATAAAACTACAAATCTCTGTTCTCCGATTCCTCCTTATCCTTGTGCTTGCTTTACGGTTTCCCTTAGCACTTATCACCATCTAAGCTATATATTTTACTGTTTATCTCGTTTATTATTCATTTTCTTTTACCAGATTGTAAATAGATTCTTGCTTTTGTTTTTTTAACCTGCTTTGTTACTTAGTTCCTTTTCTGGGTATTCACCGCATCGAAGGATAGGCACAACTGAAAAAAAATTCAAATACAATTTTATTCTCTGGAGAACTATCTAAATGAAGCAAATATTACTACCATTAAGTTATTTTATCTTGACATCCAGTTTCTGAATATGCTTTCAAAGAAAGCTTTGTTATGACTCCACCGGTAGGCTTCTGACTAAATATATTTTGATCTTTATTATAATTATTTACAAGAATCTAAGCTAGCAGTGAAGGAACTGTTTTGATTACTGCTATATCCCTGATGTTTCATGCAGTTTCTGGCACATTGCGGGTCCTTAGTATGTGTGAATACTCGTGAGAAGCCCTGCCTGTGGGGGAGCGACAGTGTAATACAGTGACTAGGACTGTGGCCCTAGAGTCAGACTTCCTGAGTCTGAATCTTGGCTCCTCAACGAACTGGCTGTGTAATTTGGGGAAAGGAACACACCTTTCTGTGCCTTGGTTTCCCCATCTGTAAAACTGGGACAGTACAGGACCTACACTGGGGAGCAGTGAGCATTAAATATGTTGAGACATATAGTTCACCCTTAGAACAGTCACTGGCATAGATGAAGCCCTTGATGAATGTTAGCCACTCTTAGGAAGGGCCTTGTCTGCTGTACTACGGAGTTTAGACTTTATCCTAAGGCTACTTGGAGTCATTGAAGGATTCAGGGCAAGGGAGAACACAATCAGATATTGTTTTCAAAGCAGGGCTCCAGCCCCAGAGTGGAGGATGAATTAGAACAGGGCAAGACTGATACAAGGAGATCAGTTGGAAGGCTGCCATAGAAGTGGAGATGACAGATGTTGTTAGCCTGAAGGAAAGCAGAAGGGAAGGAGAAGGGATGGGCTCAGGAGGTGATAGAGGTAGAATTGGCTGAACCTGGAGATTAATTCGATGTGGAGGAAGCAGTCAGCGACAAAATCCAGGCTTCTGATTCCTGCACCTAGGTAGTGGTGCCCTTCCACGCCAGCCCACAGAGGACTGACTGGTGGGGAGAAACAGATTCAGTTTGCTTAGGATGAGGTGATCTGGGGGCAGTTAGGTGAAGACAGCCCGTGGGCAGTTGTATACTCAGCATCTGGTACTTGACAGGAAGATCTCTGGTAGACAGAACAGATACTTCGGAGTTTTGATCATACTAGTGATTGCTAAAGCCACTGGAGTAGATGAGATTTAAGGAAAACATTAAGAAGCAAACTTTTAAAAAAGTGTACCCTTGAAGGTTGGGCCGCGGGAGACAAACCAGGGGAGAGTGGTATCCTGCGAGCTAACACCGAGTCTCGGAAGCAGAAATCTCCCAGGCTGTAGAGTCAAGCGTAGGCGGAGCAAGGCAGATCCAAGGGATTCGGCGCCTGACGGGGTGGAAACCTGCTCCGAGAGGGTTGAGGCATTAATAGGAGGTGAGGAAATGAGGACTATGTGTGGACAACTGTTCAAACAACCTGGCTTAAAGGAAAAGTGATATGCGGTAGCAATGAAGAGTGCGGCAGAATCCAGGCAGGATCGTTGTAAGACACAAGGAACTAAATACAAATGAAAGAGGCTGTGAGTAGGACAGTTCGTCAGGAGGCTGGGGGCGGAGCCTGCGCTCAGGAGGCGGGCCTGTACTCGGCGGGATGGACCTGCACGGCACCTGGGGAGGCCCAAGGCTTGGACTGCAGGTGGACGGGAGAGACGTGCGGTGCGGGTGATGTACGCAGAGGAGGCTGCGGTGGGACTGCGGGGCGGGCACCGATGCACCGACTGCGGTAACAGCGGCTGGGGTACGAGCGGGCTTGTACCCTCTTAGGATTGAAGAGCAGTGTCCAGTTGAGAGACATACAGCGGAAAAAAGCAAAAACCATTCTCTTCTGGAAATGCAGATTGTAGGCTCAGAGTTACCAAGGACCATCTTGTAACTGGTATAAACCAAATGCACAAAAACTATTGAGTGAGAATGTACAGTGTTCCAGAGAACGCTCCCTTGAGAACCGTTCCCACGCCTCCTTTGCTTAAAAACCTTCAAGGCTCCCCACCGAAGGCATACAGAATAAAATCACTCTCTTAAAAGAGGCATTCAACAACCTAACCTGCCGCCCCTACACCCCCTATTCCCTCACACCTGCCCTTCCCTATATCTGCCCTGGTACAAGTACTGTCCCCCACAAGGCCTTCCCTCCCAGGCTTGCTTCTTCTGACCAGAATGCGTGTTCTCTCCGTCAGTACCTGCTGACACTCATGCCTTCTTAGAGGCCTGGAACTAAAGTCACTCTTTTCACGAATCCTTCTTTCAAAAATGTCTTTGCTCCTGTCTTTTGGCTTCCAGAGCACTCTGAAGCTGTATAGAGAATTCCAGAAGCTGTGTTAATTAGACTTATCCAAGCTTGTGCTTTTTTGCCACTAGGCAGTAAGCTCTGAATGCAAGCCTGTGTGTTTGGCTTGGTTCCCCTCATGGAACCCACCCTGGTAAAGGTTCATGCACTTGAGCTGGCATGGCACAGGGCCTAGGTGTGCTGTTTGCAGCCACAGAAAGAGCAAGAAGACTTTTGACAAGAGATTTGTGTATTAAAATTAAATAGATTCCATAAGGGTCATCTTTCTGGCTAAAAAGCATATTATTGGTTGAGTAGGTATTGAGCTCATCAGAGGAAATTAGTTCTTAGAGTTTAAAATATTAGGTCAGTGTATAGAACATTTTGACCCCTATTCAAATGATTTATTGCCTCTTCTTCCTTCCTAGGTTTTTCTTGCCTGGCACCTTAGAGACATTTTCCTTTTTGATATCCTTTACCAGTAACTCCTATTTCTTCAGCTTCCATGATACAGTATAGCAGATGTAGGACCATGACACACACAGGATCTCTTTTGTTTGCTTCTAAGAGAGTAATTACTGAAAGAATATTAATTTTTGACATTGAAAGGAAAAACATAAATTGAGAGTTTGCTATAAACTTGGCACTTTAGAGACCCTCTCAACAGCTCACAACAGCTCTGGATGGTGGATATTACTCTTCTCGTTTTCCAGGTGAGAAAATGCAGACCTGGCAGAAGGTTAAATGATTTATGAAGACCCTGAGTCCAGCAAGTGGTAGACCCAGTATGCAAAGCCCAGTCTGCTTGACTCCAAAGTTCAGGTCCCCAGGGCCCCCAGTGTCACAGCACATCACCAGACAGTTCTAAAGGCTGGCGAGTGTAGCCCCCTCCACTCACCCTGAGGACATCATGGCACATGGCTATTCCTGGCTTGGGACTCTGAGCAGCTCAATTCTAAGTGGGTCATGAGTCCAGTGGGAAGATGGAAAGAAGCTGGTGTCTGGTTAAAGTCTCCATTTGCTACAAAGAACTGTCAAAGGAAAAGAAGAACACTGTTTCATTGAAGTGACTTAATGCTATCAAATTGTCAGCTGTAGTGGGGACCCTTCAGCCAGCTCCTTCGCACCCTTCCTAACTCGGCTCTGGCTCTGGCCCTCCACCATCCTTTGGCTTAGACAGAGATGCATGGCTGACTCCAGGTGAACAGTCATTTGTCTCTGCATACCTTGAGATCTCTCCTCTATCCAAGAGAAACTAAAAAGGCCAGGTAACAGAGCACCGAGTTCCAGGAAGTGATCTTTTTAAAATGTAAAGCTAAACTGTGCTACTGCTTTGCTTAACCAATTTCAGAAGGGCCTCTTACTAAGCTCCTGATTAACTTGCCACGTCACCCTTGGGCTGACCCAGCTCCAGCCACACAGACAAGCTTGCAGTTCCCAGAGGCACTGTGTTCTCTGGCCTTTGCACAGGCCACTCCTCTGCCTGGGATGAACTGCTTGTTTTCTGCTTGGTGAACCATGCACATTTCAAAATATACTAAGGTTCCTCAAGGTTACCTTTTTTTATAATCTACCACCCCAGGAAGGATTGGACATGTCATCCTCAGAGGTTGTGAATTGCCAAAAAAACAACAACAAAAAAAGCAGAAACTGTAATGGAACTGCCTTTTGCATCATTTTTGAGTTTTAAACTCTACAAATGATTGCAGGTTCCAGGCCTTTCTACTATACACAACATACTGTTATCTTCCCTCCCTCCCCTGCCCCCACCCCATCAAATGAATTTATTTGTTCCATCCTATGCACAAATATCCCCAACCTTAAGGTGTCACATCTACCAAGCCCTTCACCTAGATGTCCTCCTCTGAGCCAAATCATAGGAAATGGAGACATGACCTTGTATCTGGCAACAGAGAGCTATCAAACATTTTATCTCATTTGGCCTTCACAACAGCCAAATGGTACAGACATTATTGTTCTTATTTCCAGCCGAGCAACCAGAAGGGAAGGAGGCTAACTGGTTTACTCAAAATTGCCCAACTTCTTAGAGGTAGGGCCAGGATGAGAAGTGAGGTGTTCTGGCTCTGGGTCTGGGGTTTGTCTAATACACTGAACTCTGAAAGTAGAAGTGGCCTAGGGGTCAGTGTCCTCAAAGGTGCTCTCCATATTCACCCACCTGTTTACAGTCAGGCACTGGGGAACTAGTCACCTTAAAGGGTGACCTTATTCTATTAGGAGATTATGGGCATCCAGGAATTGTGGGTTAGGAATTAAAAGCCTTGTGTGTTAGTCCTGGCTTTTTCACCAGCCATGTCTGGATAGGAACTAAGACACTCATGACACTCATCTGCTTTGAGCCTGTTTTCTCCTCTGTAACATGGGAGTAAATATTTTTATCATGCCCACTTTGTAGGGTTATTGGGACATTAAATGAGGCAATGGACATAAAAGTTCTTTGCCATTACCATTTGGCACCATCAAATGATAAGCAGCATCCAACTCTCATGGTGTGCTTCGACTCTGGCCAAGTGTGTGAACACAGGGACCACAGAGAGCGGGTACATCCTTTCCTGTTGCTTTCGGTCCTCTGTTTCCTTCTCCTCTAGGCTGTCGGGTTCTGCTCTCAGCTTTCTGAGCTTAAACTGCAGAAGCAGCACGGAGGACCCATGTGAGGCACTGGGAGGGCGGGTACTCTGCTCACACTGCCTCCCCTGTGGCACTTGTGTCACTATTAACCCCTTTCTGAGATGACCGTAGAATTCTAAGTTCTTGGTTAAAGTCCCCTCATTGTTTGTCACAGTAATTTTTCTATATAAGGTTTCCTTCAAGGAAAATGATACAAACCACATCTCAAAAAGCAGCTGCAGAGCTCAAGAAGGACAGCCCCTGATCTGGGCCATAATGATGTGGATGCTAAACAACTGTCAGTCTTTGAATGACGAGGTCAGACCTTGGGAAGACGCTGAACAGCTAGGTGAAGTTTGGCTAAGATCTCAAAGAATAACAATGGGGAGTCTGGGGTGATTTGTCCCACACTTTGGTGATTATATTTATATGTCATATCTCCCACACCTGCTCAGAAAAAAATATTAGTTTCCCTATCAGGTTTGAGATTGAATCATCTGTAGTTTGAACCCAAAATACTGAAGTTATTATTATTTTTTACAAGGTTTGGCTTATAATGTCGAGAAAGGATAAAATATTTTAAATTGGTACTACTCTGGGAAATCATAGTGGACGTACACTTGAACGCCTTTAAAAAAGATTTCAATGTAATAAAATAGACACAGCATAAAAAACTCTATTGAATACAATTTAATCTTTCTTTGATTCCTGAGTGGGTAATTCAGGATCTTATAGAGGTTCAGGGTTACCACTATAATATTAGCTGTCATTGTACTGGTGAAATATACAATGTGCCAGTTAATAGCTTTACAAAATTCACAGAAAGTCAGGTAATAGAGGTTTTACTGTAACTGGGATCATGATGGTTAAAAGAATCAATGAGCTTTCCAAAAGAGCTTAAATCATTTCTAGGAAATAATTCATGCTCTGTGAGAATAGGGCAGAAATTACAAGGAAGTCCTTGATACTCCTTGCAAGGAAGATGTATTAAAATTTTAAAAAGGAGTAACAGGCCCCAAATGGAGTCACTTGCCTCCACAATGGCAAACTATGATTTAATTGCATGTTTTGGCTTCGCCCAGGAATATGACCTTTAACCAGTCAATTTGGAATTACGTGGTCAGCATCAGGGAGGTAATCTGCATGGTAAACCCATGTTTTCCCCCAAAGGAAGGTAACCTTGCCTGAAACAATTGACTCTTTGTAAGAAACTTCCTTTTTCCACTCCCTTCTGTCTATAAAAACCTTTCATTCTGTACAGCTCCTTGGAGCTCCTTTCTATTTGCTAGATGGGATGCTGCCCATTTCATGAATTGTTGAATAAAGCCAATTTGATCTTTAAATTTACTCAGTTGCATTTTGTTTTATAATAGATTTGGTGGCAGTGGTGGGATCGAAGGAGACTTCCAGTGTCTTCGGGGATAGTATGGTGCCTCCTAACCCTTTTAAGTTCTTTCTCACCTTTTCTGAGGGCCATGGGTAAGTTCCTCTTGGTTTTTAGGTCAGTTCTATTTGCACTGAGCTCCTAATTTAACTGGCTTTCCAGTCTGAAATTCCCCTTTTTGGACTCAGTCCAGTTGGCAGTCCTCATTTTGGTGGTTTGCTGGTTCGGTCCTTTCCCCAGTCCCAGTTCCAGGTTGGGACCTGCGGGTGGTGCACACAGGGCCTTCTCTTAGCCAGTCCGTGGTAATATCTCTTGCCTACTGCTGGTGTGTTAAGATGCACATGTTTGCTTGTCTTGTTTTGTGAAGATAAAGGCTATTGCTAATGGGGATTTTGGAAGCCAAAAAGTCGCAAAAAATTGGTGTGTAGTGTGCACAGATCGAGCACTAGAGTGCTCACCACCTAACCCAAAGACTCCCATGTTAAGTTAGTCATGGAACGGAGTAGATTGACACTAGGCCACCCACCAACTTTAGGAAAATTTCCCGGCAACAAGGGACACTGTAAACCGCCACACAATCTCCAGCCCAGCAGCACATTCCTCTTATGTATTAGCTTGGCTCTGAGAGAACTCAAGTCTTAGTAAAAAAAAAAAGGATCTTTACATTCTAAAGAGTTGAGTGTGCCACTTTCTAGCTGATCTGCTTATTGTACATCTAAGAACTAGAGTCCCAGAAGCTGCAGGTATCTATAAAAATGGAAAAATCTTATTAAAAAACAACCTAGAATTACAATGGCCATTATGGGGAATGTTCCAATTAGGTAAGATCATTCATTTAAGAAGTGCACTTGAGAGCAAGAGTTCCTGAATTAAACATACAGGATGGGATACCCATTTTAATTGGTATGCAGAAGGTTTGGAGAGGCTTCAAGATTCCAAAATTACTTCATTAAAAAAACCAGTGCACAAGGCTGGTGAAAAATTCAAGACACAAGAGGTCCTAAAACAAAAGACAATAAGACGGACATGACTCCTACAGCTCCCCTCTGTCCCCCTTTATCTGAGGTCTCATGTTGTACTAATTCCCTATATGAATTGCCTTTCCACTCTGAAGAGACTATTAAACAAGTTACCTCTTAAGATAAAAACCACCTGAGGTTGCAGGAGATCCTCTTAGGGTGTCTTTCACACCTTGGTCAAAGGCCAAACTAAGAGCCATAGCTAAAGAATTTCCTAAACGTAGTGAGGATCCCCTACAGTTTCTCAGAGAACATAGAAAGTCATTATTGGGGTCGGAGACTCTGAGCCACCAGATCTTTACCCTGAGCTTGTGTACATGTGGTAGGAGCTGGTGAAGCCCAGAAATGGATGCAGGAAGCAAGGGAGCAAAACCCTAAAGATGATATTCGAGATCCAGTCTTCAAGTTCCCTTATGTGGAAGAAAAGGCTCACAATTCAGCAAGTGATCTTTTAAAAGCCATTCCTAGAATCTCCCCTGCCCACATTGATCGGTCTATTATTCAAACAGGCAAACAGAAGAAAGATGAATCTGACAGACTTCTAAAACCTGTCTGGAAGGAAGCTCTCTCCGTACAGCATTCCAGATTCCATACAATAAATGAGGCTCCCCAGCCTGTTCCAGCTGCCCTATTTGTAAATGTTTTATCTCCTGAGACTCGTGGATTGATAAAAAGGCAGAAAATAGGCTGGGAGGTCACCAGCTTGACTGAACTTGTGACCACCGCTGAGCACTTTGGAAGGACTTTGGAGCAAGACCGTAAACAAAAGTCCAGCAAGCTACTGGCCTTAAAGCGACAACAGATTCAAGGCCAGAGGCCTAAAATAAGACCCCAGCCTCTCACACGACACCCTCAATGTCTCAATTTTAATCAACTGGGACACTAGAAAGAGACTGTCCTCAAAGGTGGTCCCCAAATGGATCCCTCCCAGAGTTGATGGGACTCGAAGGGACTCTCTAGTAAAATAAACTACTAGCAGGAATCCCCTTAAACAGCCCAGGGGAAACTAAAATTAAAATTAGTGGGAAATCTTGCCAAATTCTGGTAGACACCAGAGCTACGTTTTCTCCTTTAAACCCTGTTCTCCTAAGACAACAAATGGCCAAGAGTGAAAAAGAAGTTCCTGCAGCAGGGGTATCTAATGAAGTTCGGAGGGAATTTCTGTCTCAGTCAGTACAAATGGCTCTGGGACCTTTCACTGAAAAACATTCCTTTTTGCTATGTGATACAGCCCCAACCAGCCTATAGGTAGAGATCTCCTTTCTAAATTAAAAAGGCTAATATGTTTTGCCTCCAGTGCAGGCCTCATCTTAGAATTTCGTGACTGACCTGAACCTAATCTCTCATGTACAATGTGTCCTTGACATAGAAGAGGAAGAATTGCAACAAAGTCCCCTGATTTAATCGAGGTGCCCCCCAATCTGTGGGCTACTTCTAACACTAACATTGTTAGAATAAAAAGTTCAGAGCCTATAAATATTTAGATAGGCCTAAACTCAACCTCTCCCTAAATGACCTTAATAACCATAAAAACCTGAGGCCACACAAGGTCTCACGCCCACGGTAGGAGAACAAATTACCCAGGGGTTAATCACTCCCTGTAGCAGCTCCGGTAAAACACTGTCTTGCCAGTCTGGAAACCTAATGCATGAGGGTGGTGGTTTGTCCAGGACTTGATGGCTATTAACACGGGGGTTAGTCCCGACTTCCTATTCGTTCCAAACCTAAACACCCTTTTGACACAAGTTCCACCAGATTCAAAATGGTTCACTGTTGGAGACTTTCTGTTCAGCCATTTTCAGCATCCCTGTAAACCCCAATTTCTATTTGCCTTTGCCTAGAACAATCGACAATATACCTGGACAGTCATGCCTCAAGAGTTCACTGAGGTCTCTTATCTCTCCCAAGTGCTCCACCAAGATTTAAGCACCTTCGGTTCCCTGGGAAATTGACCCTTTTACAATACATAGATGATATTTTCTTGTGCTAAGTTACCAAAGAGGTGTCCATGAAAGTTTCCATTTGTTTGTTACAACAGTTAGCGGAAAAGCCACAGAACATCTCTAAGGGAAAATGACAATTGTCCCTAGGCACTGTTAATAACCTAGGTCATAATCTAAGTGCTGAAGGAATCCAGCTATCCCCCAAAAGAATTAAGCTAAGTCAAGAATTTCTTAGGCCCACCACCAAGAGACAGCTTCATGGATTCCCAGGCCTGGCTTGCTACTGCAAACAATGGGTTCCTAACTTTTCTTTATTGGCTTCCCCACTCTATGAATTTACTAAAATTTCAATGCCTGAACCCTTTGGGAGGAGAAATATGATCTGGCCTTTATAATACTACACGGACTGCAAGAACCACCTGCTCTAGGACTGCTTAACTACTCAAAACTTTTCACTTTATTTGTGCATGAAAGAGACAGCCAAGCCCAGGGAGGGCTCACATGAGAACACGGCAATAAACATAGGCCTGCTGTCTATCAGAGAACACAGCTTGACTCAGTTACTTGAGCCAGTCGTACCTCTCAAGGCTGTAACTGCAGCAGCAAAGTTAGTAGGAGCTTCAGTAGACTGACCCTCGGAAATGACATTAAGTCACAAGCCACACGCTCTCTAAAGTCTTCTTAACTCCCCATTGACTAACATTCCTCTGTAAGCAGACTAACCTCCTATGAGCTCCTTCTGCTCTCTCCACCTAAGCTACATCTTAAACATTGTAAGGTCTTTAATTCTACATTACTATCCTGCCTGATGAAGGTAAGCCCAGGACTGTGGAGTAACAACGCCCTACATCGTGACACTGCGTCCTGATTTACGAGACACCCCTTAGACTAAGCTCGATCAAACTCTGTTTGCCGATGGGTCTACTCTGTTTACTGTAAAAAACGAAAGAGGGATTTTCCAAGCTGGTTATGCTGTGACCACCCAATACGAACTACCTGAAAGGGGAAACCTCCCACGAGCTACATCAGCTCAATGAGCAGAACTCCGTGCCCGGCTGTCTAAAGGACAAATTGTTAATACTGATACTGATAGCTGGTATGCCTCTGGGGTCATCCATGGTTTGGGGATGTCACAGAAACAAAGGGATTTTCTTACATCTCCTGGGACCCTAGCTGAAAATGGGCAATGAGTAAATGATCTTACTGCTATTCTCTTACCTACTGAAATTGCTGTCATCAATATGGAGGCTCACACTAAAAGGACTGAACTGAATCTGGGAAACACCCTGGCTGACTTTTCATGCAGTGGCAATAGGATTTATAGAAACCTGGGGCACATGTGGATGGAGTCCATGCTGCTTCTGTAAAAAATGACCCCTTGTTGTCACACTTTTGCCGTCCTGGTGTCCTAGCAACATGGCAACAGTCTGGTCAACCAGAGAACTAGCGATGGGTAAACAATGGCTGAGGATGAAATGAACAGTCAGGGCTACAGGAAACCCAAGAGGGTGGCTTGGTCCTTTCTGGTTCCCTGGCAAACCCCATTTTTCGGTTTTTGCTTCCCTCGCCCATGGGGCAATTATGACGACTCAAATTATAAATAAACATTGGTGGGAGACGTCTACAGTATTGCAAACACAGTTTAACACAGTGCCTGACCTGTCAGGTCCATAATCCTGGGAAATCTAATTTGTTCCCACCTCACACCTCCTCCTTCTGGACTGTTTAAGCACCTGCAGCTATACTTCACTCAGCTGCCACCTAGGAGAGGTCATCAATATGTCCTTGACGTTGCATGCACATTTTCTGGATGGGTAGACGCATTCCCCTGCCAAAAGGCTGATGCCCTCACTGTGGCAAAGAAATTGTTAGAGAACGTGTTTCGTACTTGGGCATAATATCTTCCACAATCTCCAGCGATCAAGGCACCCACTTCATTGGGCAAATCACACAGGCTTTAACAAAAAACCCTGCAGACTTCCTGGAATTATCACCCTCTCTATCACCCTCAATTCTCAGGCAAGGTCGAGAGAACTAATGGGACCCTCAAACTTAAAGTCTCTAAACTTGCTGACACCACCAGACTCCCTGAGCCCGAGGCATTGCGCTTGGTCTTGCTGACTGTTTGCCTAGGGAAGCGTAACCTCATTCCCGATGAGACAGTCACCAGCAGAGCAGTGTCTGTTGACATATAATTTTCTGCTGATCCCTCATTGTTTCATGCTAGTATGACCAGTAATTATAAGTCTTTACTGTCATATGCTAAAGCCAATCATCAACAGGTTAAAAAGCTTTCCTGGATCCCAATTCAAACGATCCTATTGGTCACAATCTGGGGGCTGGGGTCTGGATATTCTGGAAATATCATCAGAGGAAGAAAGATCTCAAACCACTGGAAGGGACCTTACCAAGTGTTCCCAACCACTGACACTACTGCAAAACTAGAGCACTGAGCCCCGGGTACACATCTCACAGCTAAAGAAAGGTTCTACCTGACTTGGGGTCCTGCACAGACACGGGAAACGTCTGAATCAGGTTTATAAGAAAGAGAAGTAGCTGACATTCAGGTAGACTGCTTCCACCCAAGACGCTGGATCAAGACTTCATATTTCAACTAAACATGGAACTCTTTCTTCTCTTTCTTTCCTTTACTCTGGCATTGGCTTGGAAAGAAAATGCCATCATCTGTATTTCTCAGGTTGTTGCTAAGGTGGCGGTGGGTGGGTAACCCTTCAGACTGCAGAGTCTTCAGTAATTCTGATCTGTCCATAACACTAGAGACCCCTAGTCTTCTCTGTGACTGATTTCTTTTTTATTCTCAATGTCCACAAAAACTACGACTGACACTACCCCACCCACACACTTAGAAATGTTTTATCGAGTTCAATTGTTGTTATGGCCAGAACATCCAGTGCCTATTTTTATTACATTTCCATGATTGTAACTATACTTACCCAATTAGACATGAATACCTTCATGAATCTCAGTACATCTGCATCCCCATGTTCTCATGATTATCTAAATCAGATCTGCCCCCAATCATGAAAAGATCTCACCAGCCACACCCATATTTGCAAGGTATTTAAAACAATGCTTGATTTCAGGCTACATAAACTTCCCAAATGTGCTGAAAACCTAACTGATCCCTGGCTTGAACAGGCAAATGCCACAATCCCTGAGAGTGAATCCATTAACAGTTCCACCTTACAGGAGTGGCTTCTGACCCAACACTTTGTCTTTGTTTGTAGTTATTATTCCCTTGGGGCTGATGAATGCCTAGATGGCTGGCACATAACCAGGCAATGCCTCTTAGGTTATCTAACTGTGCCCCTAATTTTCCACAAACAAACTAAGACATCTAATTGCTCAGCTCCCTTGAATTTACATTACCGAGCTAGATGCCTTCCAGGGGCATTCATGATTGGGGTTTCCTTCCTTAGGGTGGGAGGTGGGGGGTCCTACTTCCCTGGTTAGGAGTAAAAATAAATGAGAATATGATTGGAAATCTCTCCTTAGCTCTTGAAAATATAGCAGAATCCATTGCTAAGATAATAGCTGCCTATGAAAAATTCCTAGACTCTCTGGCCAAAGTTGTTCTTGAGAATAGGATAGCCCTTGATTATCTTTTTAGCTGAGTAAGGTGGTGTTTGCAGTATGGCCAACACCACCTGCCATACCTGGATTGACACTGCTGGAGGAGTTGAAACAGTTATTACATAACATCACTGAGCAAGCCGCTTGGCTTAAAAAGGGGATCCCTTCAACAGTCCTTCTGTGACTTATTTGATTTTGATTGGGGTGGGTCTTGGGCTCTGAAGTGCATGTGCTCCAAACCCTGGGAAATATCCTGCTTCTAATAATCATAGCAGTCTCTCTGGAGCACTGTATCCTCTCAAAAGCTTTAAATGCTTGTTGACAGCCACTAGGCACCAAGCAAATGATCTCCCTGTAAGACTGGAATATCAGAAAAAGGATAGAAAATCGTGAGCCTGAACTTCTGACCTGAACACCACAGAGCTGCAGGAAAAAAAAAAAAATCCTGACCTTTGAAAATCACACAGACCATCAGTAAAAGCTGCAAGGACTAGAGAGTAGTCACTGAGAGTGGCGTTAGTGCCTTAGGTTTTCATCATCTCTCTCAGGCTGAGAGTCTGATCAAAAGGGGGGAATTGTTTTTTGCTTTTAAAAAAGGAACAAAATGGAGCCACTTGCCCAAGGACAGCAAACCAAGATTTCATGGCACTTCCAGCCTCTCCCAGGAATGGGACCCTTAACCGGACAATCTGGAATTACCTGATCAGTCCCAGGGAGGTGTTCTGCCTGACGGACCCCCACCCTTCCTCCAAGGGAAGGTGACCCTGCCTGAAACAATCCACTCTTTGTTAGAAACTTCCTTTTCCCACCCCCTTCTGCTTATAAAAGCCTTTCATTTTGTACAGCTTCTTGGAGCTCCTTTCTATTTGCTCGATGGGATGCTGCCCGAGTCATGAATTGTTGAAGAAAGCCAATCTGATCTTTAAATTTACACTTGAATTTTTTTTAAACAGGTGTCATATAATTGTAAGCTGTTATTCATTATTAAGCCCTCATTTTGCAGGTGTATTTCTGTGCGTTACTGTTGGCATGATCCTGTGCTCAAGGCCCAGCCACTGACCATATGGGGTCTCCTTCAATGAATGGAGTGGAAGATCTTTTTCAGCTTTTCCTAAATTCCAGAAACAACATGCAACTCTGGAGGGGCATATTGCAAGAAGAAATCTTCCCAAGGTTATGTGCAGCAGGACCCTTTGCTTAAAGGAATTTGGACTGGAATTATAGTTCTCTGACCCAACAGGGTTTGTCTTCATCTGTGGTTACCACTCCCCTAGGGCTGATGAATCCTCTGATTTGAAGAAAGAGGAGGCAATGAAGGAAAGAGGGAGGCAGAGAGGAAGGGAGAGGGAAAGAATCAGAGTCACACCACACAACACTTAGTCACCAAGGACAGGGTTTCTGTGCTGTTTCATTAAAACGTGAAACCTATTCAATGGTGACTATGAGTCCACTGTGAGCCAAAAAGAAGTTAGTTCACTTCCTTAGCATCTTGGGGCCTCATAATCCTGAGTCATGGCCACATTAATGCTGCTACGGAGAAAGCATGAGCTTGGCAGCACAGCCAAGCTCAGGTGTCCCAGGGCCTGGCACAGTCAGGTGGGGAGGCAGGTTCTGCACAAATGCAGGACAGCCGGACGGTGTGCCCTCGGGGTGGGCTGCCCAGAGGGGCGGGGGGCACTGTCTGTTCACTGCCTGCTGCTACCTTCTCTGTAGTATGATTCTCCCCCATTGGGAAGGATAGAAACATTCTGATGTCCTGTACCTCTTCTAAAACAATGAATCCCACCGTCCTGGGAGTGCAAGTTAGCTGTGGCTGTGGGTCTGGCTGGGGAGAACTGGACTGGCTGAGCAGCTGTCAGCAAAGGGAAGCTATTCACAGGGAGAACTGAGGGCAGGCTCAGAGCCCAGTCCCCAGCGGCCCCCAGCCGGGTTTCCTGGGGCCTCCTGAATGTCAGAGAGCCCCAATGCTCACTCCAGTGACAGGAAATCACTAAGCTATGGGGATAAAGACTAGTCAGGGTCCCTCTGCAGCTTTAGGGCAGATTTCCCTTTCCCCTGTGGTGGAAAAGCAGATTCCAAACTGCATTCAAACACAATACAGCCTCCTGCAAGGCAGAAATGAAACCCTTTAAATCTTCAGTCCTGCGTGTTGTATGCACTCCCCTGCTGCTTTCAAGCTCACAGAAGCCTTTTGTTATAGTCCTAGGAATGTGTGCTTAATAGAGAAAGCGTGGTTTTGTGGTTGCTGAGAATGAATACCAAATGGGGGACAAAAGACCCGCCTCCCACAAGATCCTCTTCCTAGGAGAACAGTGGCCTGTTGCAGGAAAACAGGAAATGCACCTTAGACTGTGTGTCTCTCATGCTCTCCCAGAAGTGTCTGAATGAGAGGCAGGAATCCATCCCGGACAAGCATTACATGTATTTGAGTGAGTGAGGGTCGGTGGCAGGAGGGGACTAACAGGGCTTTGCTGCTCTGCTTGCCGTGACTACATGGGGGACACCTGAGAATTAGTCCCATGTCATTCCCTCAGGTGACCTGTGCAGAAAACTACAGCCTGCCTCCTGTGACCGTGTGATGGCATACCGCCAAAATACCGCAAGCAATTACAAGTGGAAGCGACCCCAGAGCTGATCTTCACCTGCCTTTGGGTAACAACAGCAGATTTGTGCAAGATTTGCATTAAGAGGGTGAACTCGGTCCATTTCTCCAAAAGGGGGGAATATCTCTGATAATGGAAAAGAAAATAATGAAAAGTAATCTGGACAGGTGCAGAAAGTTTCCTTATAAACACAGACCTCCTTAAATTTAAAACATGTATTTTACAGCATTATCTACATTTTAGGTAGAGTAAAGCCAAGGCTTAACATCAGTTAGCATTAGGACATTTGACCGCCACGTGCATATGGTTTCAAAGTGATGCTTTTAGACAGGGTCAGTCTATGCAAAACTCTGAAGTAGGTAAATTCCGTCTCAGCTTTCCAATCCTCTGTCCTTTTCCCTTCGATGGTGGCACAAGGTGCCATGGAATGCCAGAGTGCAGGTTCTGGATTAGGCAATGTGGGTCCTGCTCCTGAATGGCATATAACCTGGGTAGGACATTTCATCTCCTATCTTTATTTCCTCATCTGTAAAAAAGTGGATCTCAAGTCACAGGGGTTGTTGTGAAAATTATCCTGCCACCTGAGTGAAAGGGCAGGGCCTTCAGCAGGCACTTGAAATGTTACCTTCCTTTTCTCCTTTCCTCCCTTTCCTGCTGACCTCCATCCCCAGAGGCCCATGCCTAGTGAACTATACACCCCTGTTTAATCTCATCACCCCCTGTCCCATTAAAATATTCTTCCAGGAAGAGATCTAAAAATGATTAATGCTCAAGTAAAATGACTACCCAGATCTTTGTGAACCATCTCCCTGGACTATGGGCTTTTTTTTTTTTTTTTAAACAAAAAAACCCATGCTCAAGGAGTCAGCTTCCCAGGATGAAAATCCAGGCACCACAGGGCTGGGAAGTATTCTGAAGATAGCAAATCCTTTCTGGAAACCCTGAAACCAGACAGATAAGCAGATGACTCCAGTGGCAGGATCACCACTGAGTATTCCAAAACACACACCTCTTGCAATTATCACCAGCTAAACCGCTTTTCCTATTCCTATTGATGGCCAAGTTTTATATTTATGGAAACAGAGGGTTTCTCATTTTTAGTTGGATTCTAAATGAGTCCCATAATTTAGATATCACCAGAGCATGAGGTAGAAGCAGAAAGATTGGTTGTGGCCGAGATCTTATTATAAATAATACCCGAGCAATGGTCCGAGCTAGAGAAGAAAAAGCACCGAGAGCCAATGGTTTGCTGTACCACATTGATGGAAATGGCGTGAGGCTTGTTTCAGTCAGTGTCATGCATCTAAGACTTTAAAGAGCTTTCTGACAATTGTTGTTGTTTAAAAATGGCAAGACTGCCTGAGAGACAGTGAGGTCCCCTCAGGAGTGTCCAGGTGGATGGGCCTCCACTCAGTGAGACCACAGGAGGAATGCCAGCACCAGGCGGGAGGTGGACAAGATGACCTGTAATGTCCACCTAAGCCCAAAAGTCCTACTAGAAATCGGTGAAAAGCTGCGGCAAAGAAAACAGAAAATAATAATTTTGAATCTTCTAGAAGGTGTAGGTTATTTTTGAAGATGGACCCGATCCATCTTTCCAGGTTAATTCTAACAAACAGAAAGGAAAATCTGACAGGTGGATCTCACTAATGGTGACAGTCACATATGTTTTAGGTTGGATCTTCCCAACTAGGATCTCAAGACACAACAGGTATTTTTGTTCCAATGTGGCTTCTCTTCTACTAATTCATACTTATACTTTCATTCCCCTCCGTGACATTTAGAAAGCATGGATCGCGGCACACAGATGCTTGGGTCTGAGCTGTATAATCACTGATAAAGGCACAGGTACTCATATGCAACCTCCATACCTATGCACTCCTAGGTCCTTGAAAATGCTTTTAGGTCTTTGAATTATTGGTTTTCTTTGTGGGTTTACATTCAAGGGCTTTTTACTTGAGACACATGCCTTTGTGTCCCTTTCAACCCCTTTGTTGATTCTCACTCTGGAACCCTGCAGTCCAGAAGGAAGCAGAGAATAGGGCTGGGGTCCACCACCCATGCTCAGGGGCAGCTCACATCCTCCATTCCCTCTCCAGACTCCAATCAATCACTGAGGTTAGGGTTCTCGGGAGGGTGGACAGGGGTATGAGAGAGGGACACCGCAGACATGGATCCCTCCTGCCCAAAGCGGAGGCAGTAAGGAACTAAAGTAGGGATAAAGAACTCATTCTACCTGATCAGCTCCATCTCTTGTGGCTTCTCTGTTTTATTAAAAAATTTTAAGACAACATACACATGAAAAACACACATGTACCTTATTGTAATTATAGAAATGTACCTTAAGTCAAAACACATTAATGGTATGGAAATGGTCCATTATTTAGGTTATCCGTATCATTCTCCTCTTTATTTGAATAGAAAATCAATCATTGATTATAAGCTTCTCTATACTATAACTGAACAAATCAGAAACTTTATTCCCATTTTGCTTGTTCATTTAGTCCTCCCCATTACACCTTCTTTTCTCCTCTTTCCTTCACCCCTCTGCAGTAGCTCTCCTCTATTTATTTTGTGTCTTTCCTTCTCATTCTACTCTACATTTCCTCCTTCTTATCCTTTCCTCCCTCCATGTTCCATCATGCCTTTACCCACAGCCTCCTTCACCCACTTCCCGTTAATTTAAAATAGATCATCCACATATCCATGATGCCCTGAAGTCACATTTTTCTACTCACCCATCCTCTTCCACACACTCCCTTATTTTTCCTAGGTACCCTGCTCTTTTGGGCTCCTCAACCCCATTCCAGCCTGTATGTTTTGGGGGTGGGGATGCTTCTCAACACCAAGCAATTCTTGGACATCAGCAGGGTAGGTGAGACTCTAACTCATCTAGCCAGAGATAGCCTCAGATCTCACAGGTACAGGGCTCAGTCCTGTAAGACTGCCCCTACCCACCATTCAGGTGCCAGCTACAAGCCCAGGTTGTGCTTCTGACCCACTGACTATAAATCAGTTTCCCACGATCCTCTCCTTTCTTGGGTTCAATTAATTTTCTGGAGCAGCTGCAGAACTCAGGAGACATCACTAGATCACTGGTTTATTATAAAAGGATATAGCTCAGGAACAGCTAGATGGGAGAGATGCATAGGTCCAGATACGGGGAATGGGCACGGGACTTCCACCCCTTCTCCAGGAGCACCACTCTCCCCATATTTCCATGTGTTCCCCAAGCTGGAAGCTCTCTGAACCATCTTCTTTTGGGCTTCACTACATAGTTACACTGGATTAAATCATTGGCCACTAGTGATGGACTGAACCTATAGGTTGGTGGGTGGGACTGAAAATTCCAGGGCTCTAATCACACAGTTGGTTCTCCTGAAAACCAGACCATCCTTAGGTGCTTCCAAAAATCACCTCACTCACAGAATAAAAGACATCTTCATCACTCTCATCACTTAGGAAATTCCAAGAGTTTTATCTCTGCCAAAAATGGGGATGAAGACCAAATAAATGTTTATTATTAATCACAACATCACGTCTATACTCTCTCCCATTTTTTTCTCTTAGTAGTTACTGCCAGCTATTATCCTCTTCAGTGTAGCTTCTAGTACACCTTTCATGTACTTCTTCTTCTTATTGTATGTTATGGGGGAAATGGGTGGTGGAGGAGGGAAGGTGGTATGATGGGAATTGTGGAGAAAAATACATAATTTGTGTTCAAGCTGGAGTCACTCATATGGCAACAGAAGCTTTGGGGGCCCAGTTCCATTCCTCTAGCACCTGCCACATAGATGAGATTTTGGACCAAACTACATATGCCATCCTTGTTACCAAATCTTTGAGAATGATTAACTTTGCTGACAAAGAAAAGATTTATATTGCCTTAAGGTATTCTTTTTCAAGTGAATTTTATGTTTTTTTCATGATCCTTTCATTGATTTATGAGTGGACATGTCTTTGATGATCACTGAGGAAGGGAGCTACAGGGTATGAAAAAGAAAAACAGATGCTCCTATTACTTTAGAAGTATATGCTAAGGTACCAAAAAACGTAAATCAAATAACTGGTTTCTTAAGTTCAAGAGTAGTTCCTATTTTTGCAAAACTTCTTGGGGGAAGAGAAAATTTGGTATCATCTACCATTATTTTCTTCCAAAAAGGAAATAAAATGTCAGTCCAACCTAACATCCATTTCTCTACTAACAAAGTCCCCTGCAGAGAGGTGCATCCTGTCTCACCAGTCTACACAGATCCATTAGGTAAAGGCTCCCCTTTTAAAATCTGATGCTTTCCTGCCTGCCAGTGAGTCAAGCCTACAGTGGGTGATTTGGTTAGTCTTTATGTATTATTTTATTATGTGGCTCTCCTTTTTCTTCTCATACACCTTCCAACAGGCTAAAAAATGAAAAAAAAAACCTCTAATTTCTGAGGTTTCTCAGGCTACTGAGCTGTCACCCAGTAGCCTTGAGCCTCATCCATTCATGAGCTCATCTCTTAAGGAACCCCACAATCTTAGAGCTCCCTGCCAGGGGCCACCAGTTCCTAACTGGAAGCCTGACCTTGCACACTGTTCGTGGAGAGCCCATGTGAATTTGTCTGTGCTTTTCTTCACTCTATCAATTTTCTCTACTACTACGCAGTTCCACATGTGCTTAATAAAAACTGATGTTTGAAATATGGTACCAATATCCACCTACTCTCTGGTGTGCATTTATTTTCTCTGAAATTCTTGAAGATCAGAATTAAGTAGATGCCTGTTTTGACTATAATTTACAACTACAAGTAATTTCTGCTGAGCTGTAAAAAAAATACCATTACATCAATTGCACGTGAACCGCACTGCCAATTTAGAGATAACTTTACAGCCTAAACTTACCTGGACATCTGCAGAATCTGCCTGCATCTTTAAAACCCCAGGATGAATTCTAGAAACCTAAGACCAAGGTGACAATTCTAGTCATGGACTTGACTGGTGGGACACCATCCAGTGACTATTAAAAGTCACTGCTTTCCTTTAAGAAACGCTCACCGGGTTCAGCATTGTGACATCACGAGTTAAAGCTGATTCCCAGGCTCCAAGATGAGCAGCCGCAGTTGAGCTCACCAGCTTCTGTGGTGCCGGCCGGCAACAGGCAGGATGAGCACCACTTGTATATATGTGTGTCACTAAGATCAGAGGCCTGAAACTTACCAATTTGTCCCTGCACTGAAGGTGCAGCTCTCTAGCCAATTCTTTAAAATAAAAAATATATTACAATGATATTATCTATACTGTTAGCACATTGCCAGGCACATCATAAGGAACGTTTCTTACATGAAAGCCTATGACTGCTTCATTATCAACTTGCATTGCCCAGGGCAAAGGTGTACAGAGCTATGCGTCTTTTTGGGGTGCCCGCTTGCCCCAGCGTTCCCAATACCCACTGATGAGCTTCTTCACCAGGCTTCATACAATACTGTTCAGTGTAGCTGGAATACTCTCAAATTCTTAGCTCTGACCTTTACACTGTCTTGCGAGTCTACCTTAGTCTAGGATGTGGATAATTGAAATTGCCCCATTACTGGACTTTGGGGACTCAGAATAACGCCTCTCAATTGTTTCTTACTTGATCTCTTTCACTCACTTGATTTCAAAGATTATGCCTCCCCTTGACATCTTGATTATACTGTTCTATTGAGGGGCTATCAAGACTTGTCATTGTTCCAAAAGATCCAATTCGGCAAACAAGTGTGACAATTTTAAGCTGATACAGTATGCATGTGTCTTTGAACGCACACATATCTCAGAGGTAAACGTCATGGTGCCTTGTTTACAAAAGAAGATCCAAGATTTTGCGGGATCCAGGGTTACACAGGTGACACGGTCACGGCTGCTCATTGCCCTCAGGATGAAGACCGAAATCCTTAGCAGGACCCTGCCTTACTTTACCTCACCGTCTTCACCTCTGCAAGTCTATAATGTGTCTGTCTGGTTTTCCACAGCAAATTACCCAATGCCAGTTGGCCGGCCTTTCCCTGAAGACCAAATCCTCTTCTAGTTCAGGGCTTCCACACACTCTTCCAGAAATAATTCCTCTTCCCACAAAGAATCCTGCCTCCTCTTTACATGATTAACTCCTACTAAGCTTTTAATTCTCCTGTTCAGTGCCACAGACTAGGCCCAGTTCTCACACTTTATGCTTTCAAAGTACCCTGCAGGGCTGCATGAATGCACACACCCTTAGCTGGAACTGCATGAGTGAGTCATGTCTCTCCCTGCCCCTGTCCGAGGTCCCACTGAACCACAGCAGAGGAATGAAAAGGGCACAAAGCCTTGAGGAGAGACGGGGAGAGGAAACAATGGCAGCTGAGACTGGTATGTGAAATTCTGGAGGATGGAAAGCAGATGGACGACTGGTATCTGACTCAGTGGACTGTAACCGCTGAGCCCTACCTGCCCACAAGGGTAGATACCAACAAGGAATCAGCGGGTTTTCCTGAGAGAACCTCAACAAAACTCAAAAACTAGAGGTTCCAAGTTCCCATGAAGGCAGGAGGGGAGCAGGGGAGACTACCAATAAAAAGCTCTGTGGCGGGTCTGTATTCCATTCCCCTTCCCAGCGCAGCAGAAGCTCCTCTCGGTAGATGAAAGAGCATTTGCTTGCTTGAATCAGGTTGAGTCAGAGAGCGCCAGGTCCAGGGGAGAACAACAAAAGGAGAATTCAGGGCAATTCCGTGTAAATCTGTGTCATGAATGTATCCAGCCCCATCCCAGCTTGATTCCTTACAAGCAGTAGACCATCAATTTCTTTTGGGGCAAAGTCACTTGCCCAAGACTTAGGGAGTCTCCTGTGAGACAGCCAGACTCCCACCCGATTGAACTACCAGTCAGACCCACCAAGCATCAGGCCCCGCCTGTGTACACAGGATCGCAGTTGCCTTTTTGAACAGACACCTAAGAGTTACCTTCCAATTAAAAAATATATATATATATAAATCAAGTGGTGAAAAGTTCTATGGAGGAAAATAGTATGCAAGGTAAAGAGGATGGAAGTGAAGGTGGTGGGGCGGGGGGGTGCCATCTTCAATACAGCTGTCAGGGAAGCTTCCCTGAGGTGATATCTGAGCAGAGACTAGGATAAGGTGAAAGACTGTGCCACGGGATCTGGCAGAACAACCTCCTAGGCAAAAAGATAGCAAGTGCCAAGGCCCTGAGGAGGGAGCCCAGCTGGAGGGTTCTACAGGCAGCCGGAAGACCAGTGTGGCTGAAGAGGAATGGACAGGACAAAAAGTGACACAGAACCAGGTTGGAGAGGTTTACAGGGTCCAGACCATACAGGGCCTGGCAGTTCATACTGAGAACGCAGAATGTTTCTAAAGGTAACTGGAAGCCAGGAGAGGTTTTGCAGCAGTGAAATGACACAATTTGACTCCTCTTTTATAACAGATTACTCTGATTGCTGTGTGGGAACCCGACTGCAGGGTTGGTGTTGATTCCTCCATAAGCATTGGTCTCCCTCCCCCGTCTCCCCTGTGAGCACCCTGAAGGTAGCAGCCGTATGTGTCTTGGTCACTGATGTATACCAAGCACCTCCTGGTATACAGTAGTCACACAATAAATGGTTTGTTGAAAGAATGAATGGAAGAGCAAAAGTAGAACTCGAAATTAGTTCTGAGAACCCAAGGCCTCTGATTCTTCTAATACACTAACTCAATTTTCAAAATAGGCAGGGATACCCAGCAGAGAGTCCTGCAGTCCTTTAATATAATTTTGATGAGGACCATGACCTCATAATAACAGTATCTTGGTTCAGCCTATTTATCATGACATCACTGTGATCTAGTTTAAAGTGAGAATGAGTTGAAAATGGCAATTACTGTTATGTTAAACAAATGGTGCTACCTGGTGTTTACAACGAGAGTATTTATAACACATTCCAGTTAATCCCATTCTATAGAATAAAATCAAACATAAAACCAAAAGTATATCACATTAAACATTTAAACAGGTCCCACTCCTCTTCTGAGGGCCCCACACCAAATCATTTCCATACATAAAGCTTATTCCAAGGCATTTTTTACAGAGATATTTTTCCTAGTCTTTCTATTTCACATTACATGCAACTGGCGATTCACCATTCTGAAGATCATTATTCAATTCATGAGAACAGCTTATCCTCTACAATTATAAATCCTTTCAGGAATCCTTACAGATAAATTGTAAAAATTCACAACTTTTTATACTCTTAGAGACAAACTTGAAAAATCTGCTCCCATTACACTTTTAGGATTCATTCATTCAACAAATACGTATTGAGAGTATATGCCAGAAAATTATAAAATATCATGTATACAAAGATGAACAATGGTCTCTGTCTTCTAGGAGACTAATAGGCAGACTCCTTATCAGCCAAAAAATTTCTTCCTGATTAATTATACTTTATTTCATGCCTCCCTAATTACAAGAATCAAGAATATAACTGCAAAGCCCCACCTGAAAATATGTCCAGTTCATTGATTTATTCTGATACTGGAATGATCATTTCCTATAGCGAAAGCAAGAAAGAACACCAGCTTGTGGCAGAAGTATGGGGAAACGGGACCGGTAGAAGCTTCGTTGAATCTAGTGCAATTTAGAAAGGAAGGTCACATTAACCCTCTGGACCAAAAAACACTTTGTAAGAAATTTACAGAGAGACTCGGGTTGGGGCAAATCAAGTGATTAAGGGACATCCTTCAAGTAACTGTCTACCCATATGGACATAGATGGAAGAAGACAGGGGGTCAATACTTTTTATTTGACAAGGAAAGGATAAGCAGTAATGGGAAAATCCAGGCTAATTGGGAGACCAAACTTTTCAACTATGAGCTGGACTAGAAGAATTATTAAGGGAGCCTACAGAATTCCCAACACTGGAAAGAGACAAAGCTAAATTCAACCCCAAGGGATGATTTAGGGATAATTAATTCTGCCCAAATGCTAGCAAACAACAAAATAATCCACCAGGGGTCAAGGGTAGGTCAAATGAATGCAAAGTCTATTGGAGAATTTTGTGCTATGGCTCAAGATCCTGCAGCGTACACCCCAGAGGATTTGCACTTGGGCGTTAAGTGAACCACGTTGCATGCACAGTCAACTGTGTCTGCCAATGGCAAGGATTAATTAAAATTCCCAGTCCTTAAGTGATAGCTGAAAATAAATGTCTCTAGTACTCATAAACCCATAACATTGTGGAGTAACAGGAATGTGTTTTAAAAGAGTATCGAAAGAATCAGATCCAGAAGCTTAGGCACTTTCCAGAGTCCTCTTAATGCTTCCAGGCAGAATGTCTCTGCAGGTACCAGTCTCTATAGGAATCTAGGCAGTCCACTGAGCCATGAGGGCTGATCTTCTTACAAGAACTCACTGATCAGAATTGTAGCTTTTAGCTTCTGGAAAATGCCACCTGAGGGAGCCTCTTGAGGCTTCCGTGCACTTACCCTTTCTTGCCCTCCCAGACTTTGAGAAAGCAGGGAAGGGCCATCCCATCCTTGGCAGCTGAGGTTTGGAGGTTTAAGTGGTTCATGCTATCAGCCCCCTGCAGTGTCCTAACCAACAGGAAGTTTCCCCAGAGTTTCCATCACAGGAAATTTCCTGTGAGGAAGCTCTTACTGCACAAACAAAGAGCTCCCCGGGCCCCCACAGAAACTACAGAGGCGGCTGAGGTAGTGGGCAGGCAGGGGTGGGTGTGAATAGGGTGGAAGGAGGCAGCAGATTGAGGTGTGGCAGGATGGGACAACGTGGAGGGGAACAAAGAAGTTGTTTTACTTCCGTTGGCCTTGGATTCGTTAGAAAATCGCTTACTAATTGGCACGTGTTGGCTTTTACCTCCTGGCCAGCAGCTTCATCCCAGGCCAGTCTGAACTTGGAGAGAGAAGATATAATGGGAGGGTAGGTTCTGCTGGTTGACCTTCACCCTTAACCTCTCTGAGTCTATTTCCCATCAACACAACCAGGGGCATTATGATGACTAGATGAGACACATTAGTATATACATAAATACTAGTAAACTGTAAGAATCATATAAAACAGTACTAGCTTAACCATAAATATTTTCACTATGCAAATGCCTGGATGACAGCATGTTATCTACAGAACGGTGAGGCCTCTTCCTGGGAGGACCATTCTATTTCCCAGTCTCTGTCGGGGCACCCACTGTGGACGCGGAACATTCACGAGAGGGACAGAGGGAATTAAAAGGAGCACCCGCTGGGTACATGGAACATTCTGATTACCTGAATTTTTTTGGTTACATCAAGATTCAATAAACCAGCTTTTATCTTTCCAACCATAAAAAATATTTTCAAAATGTAGGAAATTGGCCTCACTGTTCTAAACCATAACTAGACAGTTGCCCCTTGAACTAAATCAGATAATTTCATTTTTTACTTTTGCTTTTTTCTTCTAAAGACCAAGGTCAGAGTTTTAAAAAGAAAGGTCGGGTAAGAGGTCCATTTTGTTCTCTTCCAGTTAATTCATGTCACTCTGTTTGCATATTTGCCATACTGATGTGGGGAGTCTCAGAAGAATGATGTCAAACAAAAATCCCATGAAATGAGTGAGGACATGGCCCACAGCTCACCCGCATTTTTGCTTTTATTTTTTAAACCATGATGTAGTAGTACTCCTTCCGAGGTCAGAGTAAACACGCAGACCATGTTTGTGCAAAATACTCACGCTTTTTAAGTCTTTCTGGTGAACATCTAGCCACACACTCTTGAGGGACATTTTAAAATTTAAACCCTAGTTTTCCAGATAATTTTGGGGGCTCCCTCTACCAAGGGCCAATACCATTACCTTTTGTTTACAGACCAGTTGCAAAAAATAGGCTTGTATTTCCAGCTTCTAGAGCAGAAAAGAGATGAACCAAAAAGAAGAAAACACAATTTATGAAAAAAATGGGGGCTACGAAAAATAGAACAATGGAGTGCTGTAGGTCAACTGACAAGGGAGGACAACGCACAGAGTCAGCAAAGCACACAGACACGTATTTTTAATAATAACAAAGAACATTCAGCCTGGTTAGTATGGTATTAATAGTACAACATAGTATCATCATGAGTGTCTTTGTTTATGTCCCCTGTTAAAGGCCTCCCTGGAAACCTCCCTCTAAAATCAAGTGGATTCAATTTCACAAGCCTTTATTAAGCACATACTATGTGGGAGACATGGCCCCTGTCCTCCAGCAATCATCTTTAGCAGGTGACGTGGATACACGAACAAGTACTATACAATAATAAATTCATGTTTAGCCATCAGCTCTGTTTACGATAGAGGCTGTGTGTGTTAAGGCACAGTAAGAGGGAAGGTGGTGACTCCACTTATGCACAGAGGGCAAGGACCCCTCTACACAGCCAGACAAGGTGGTGCACCACCCCTGCGGGAATCCTCAGAGACTCACGCAAAGACATACCTGCCACCGGGCTGTGACTCTGATTCAGAAACTCAAACCTCAGCCCTGCTTCTCAGGGATGGGCTCTATAAGCCGAGTGGAGTCTGCAAAGAAGTTAACAGGTACTTGGATGCAAAGTAGAAGCTCTAGAAAACACTTCCTTTACTACAAATCCCAGAAGCTGAGGGTGAAAGACCCCTCAAAGCCTTTCTTCTGACTCCACCCAGGATGTCAACAAAGTAACTTCCAATGTGTAATGATGATAGACTCTAAGAAAAATAGATAAAAAATTCTGTCTACTCCTCTATATAGTGTTTGATTTAGTCCTCACATCCAATGCTGAGAGAGGGGAAATTATTTTATTCCCAGGTTAGGCAAAAAAGCTGAAATGCAGAGAGAGAAAGTACCTTGCCCCTTACACTAGCTGGGGGTCACACAGCTAGTCGCAGCCCTGTCAGCCTTGAAGCTCCAAATCCGGCCATCTTACCTCCCTACTGCAGTGCCCCAGAACCTTCCCTGCAGACTGCGAAGCCTGTCTACGAGGCGTTCAAGGACCCCATCCCTGACTGGCCCTGCAGAACGAGAATCCAGGCTTCTTCCGTTGGTTCTGACTGTGCTTATACATTGGATTTATGAATCCACTCTCTCATTATAATTCGGAAACACTTTTGAATGTTTTCTGAGTCAAAGAAATGTAAGACCAAGAGCCAAGGTTTCTCTTCTTCTCTCTTCCATACCTAACTGGGATGGAAACATTGTCAACTCCAAGACCTGGCCACCAGCACCTCTAAGTGGCCCCAAGGCTAATCAGGATTTTCCAAACAGTTGGTGGGGCTCCAGAGGAGATGGCCATGCCATGCACACTCACCAGGGCTGGGGACAGGAGGGCACACGTGCATCCTGTCACAGTGCCTGGTTATTAGAACTCTAAGGAAGCATCTGGGAGGCCTTGAAAGATGGATGCCAATCACGGAGACTGGGCACCGCAACCTTCTACGCACTAGACATTTAGTTCACTTGGACAACTGTGAACCTGTGTTGGCCCATTCGCTCCTCAGGCTACATGGATACAAACGTCTGTGGGTAGCCGTCTCCTCTTCTTCCTCTCCCTGCCCCCCTCGCCTTTAGCTAATAGCAGCTGCGGTCAAGGGCCTGCAGCCAAAAGTCCCACAGTGCACTTCTCCACGGGAAGTTCCCAAGATCTCTTCCTGCACAGGAAATTTCCTGTGGTCCAACAGACATTCCTCTCAGCGTTTATCATTCACATACATTTGTTTTGGCAGCTACTGGGTCTTGGGTAAGAACAACAAGAAACGGTTGGAGGGAAAGCTACCTCAGGAAAAAAAAAAATGCAGTTATTGTCAGAAGAAAGTGTGACTGCACCAACTCCTATCTCAAAGGAAAACAACTACTAGCAAAATGGACTCGAGAGATCCAAACCATGTAAGAATGTAAATACCACACACGCAGCTAAAGGCAGTGTTTGCATTTTAACTGTAATGCCACGTGAAGGCAAGCAGGCTCTGGGTGGGGGGCTACTTGGCATCAGTTTGTAAATCTGACACGGGTAAAATTTTGGTTCTCAGAAACATCATGGCTACAAAGTGATAAAGATTTTAAACTTCTCGGCAATTTCCTTACATATGTGATCTAACATAACTTAGTTTCTCATTACAGAATTCTTTCAATCTCCCCCACTTCTAGGCACCAGTATACCCTTTTCCTGAGTGGCCAGTAGTTCACATTTGTGTTGCGTGTCTGTCGTTGAGTCTGCATTTTTGGAAGCTACAATAGGTGGTTTGAGAAAAATGCGAGTTACTCAAGCATTGCCAGCATCATTTCCCATCATGTTCCTTTCTGACGCCTTACAATCTTCCTTCACAGAGTTCCCAAAGGATTCTTTCTAACCACAAAAAGGTGCACATCCTTCCCCGAATAAAGTCCTTCAAAGGCTGCCCACAGGTTTGGGGGTGAAATGTACTTCTTCAGGTTAGCACAGCAGGCCCCTCAGGCCTGTCTTTTGTTTTCTAGCCCCCTCTGGTCTCTCCAGCCATCAGCTTTTGGAACCAATCATGTATCTTCACTTCTCTTTGCCTTCCTTGGACTCTCCTTTCTTTCTTTCATGACCCAGCTTAAACACTTTCTCCTTTCCTGCTTCTCTGCAGGCCAATGACATGCAGTCAACCCCCTACCACCTCTATGCTAATTTGTTGGTTATAAGTTCCTTGAGGGCATGAATCACAGGCATCGTCTTTGGAATCACAGGACAAAGGACTGCACCTGACACTTGGCAGACAGTTGCTAGGAATTTGTTGGAAAGATGATCTTCTGAATTCTTATCCTCATGTGGTAGCAAAAACTCCAGGAATGTTCTTTTGTTTCTACCATCAATAAACAAATAAACAGATTACACAAAACTATCTTGTAACATGAGCATTCAAGCAGCCTTGTAACCTAGTCCACAAGACCCACGGAACTGAGTCCTGTCCTTCAGATCATGCAAATGTGGGATGTCTGTCTTCTCTAGTACCATTGATTTGTGCATAACATTTATTTTGCTTGGGTCTGAGCTGTAGTGAGATGCTTGGCTGCTTGCCCCTAAGGCCCCATAACCTTTCCAGCTGGGTTTATTTAACCCACTCTCTGCAAATTCAGCTCCACCCAGACTCCAGGCCGAATCCTGCCTTTTATCAAGAAGCAGCTTGTGAAGAGCCATTCAGGGAATCAGTACTTGAGTCACTCCAACTGCTGGCTTTACTGGGCTTTGCTCTACCACCTGGGATTTGCCATAATGGGATCCCTCGCCATGGTTTCCCACCAGCCTATCTTCCAGTCCTTTTCCATAACAGAAGTCCTATGACTGAATCCTTGTTTCTATGGCTGGGCTGCTGTTACCTGCTCCTTGAGCTCATGTTTCCAAAGTTAATGTCAGACCCCAGCTCCCAGCTACCCACAGCCTGCCTCCCCACCACACTCACCAACGATTGGCGGGCCTGGCTTCCCTCCCATTATCTGATACTGAAACTTCCCTAACTGCTCCGACTCTGTGGGCACAGCTGAGGTTGGGAACTGTAACTTCCTAAAAGAGACTATCCTTTCATTTCTGTGTTCCCAGCACCTAGGCTAGTGCTAGGCACACTGCATGAGTAGAATAATAGGGCCTAAAAGAATGAATGGACTCTCAAGAACTGAGCTTCCTGTAGGGCATGATTTGGATTTGTTTGGAGTATCACAGGGGAGGACCAACAAATGATCCCTAAGTTCTCCCTAGGAGAGAAAGGGTTTCACTGAAGATAGGACATCTGAAGGCCCCACAAGAAGGAGAAAAAGCTCTCCTTTAAGATATAATCCCTCAGTGCTATTCAATTTCTTATAGCACAAGAAAGAGAAGAAGATTTTTTGTAGAAGAAGTTTGTAGAGAGAAAGCCTGGCAATGCACTGGGGTGGTTGATGAGCTCCAGGCATGGACAACGCACAGCGAGGGCTCTGGCGTCAATGGTAAGCGATGAACAAGGATAAGTGCCTCTCCGACTACCAGCTTTAACGGCTGTGAGCACTGGGAGGGCTGGGCAATTGTTCCCACTGTTTCCTCCCTCCTTGGGCCACATATCCAACGGTCTGGTCCTCACTCTGCCATTTACTTGCTTGCTGCCCCTGAACAAGTCATCTGGCTCACTGAGTCTGTGTCCTCATCTGTAGACTGTGGATAACACCCCTCAGCTTGTGGGTTGTTGGGAGAGTTAAAGGAAATGATCAGTGTCCCAGGCTCGCACATAACAGGTGAATACGAATCTTAGCCAAAGACCAGGAGAAGATTTAGTGTAATGCACTTTCTCCTTTCCTCTGGGGCATCTGCATAAAAGCCTGAAATCTATATTTTGTCTCGAATGCATCATAACCAATCTTTCTCATATGAGTTTCACTCACAATACACTTTCCTTCTTCACAGGACAGTAGCTGAACCGGAGGCTGACGTGTTTATGTTTTTCCTGTGTGAAGTGCATCCTTCATTCAGAGGCCAAGGGAAGATTCTGAAGAATGCGGCCGTGGTCATTTGAGCACCACCAGTTGAGGGAATGGTCTTGCTGTGGTCACTCAGATCAAATTCCCCTTGATATTTTTCTAGGCTTTTTGAAGTTGAGCCAACAGATAAGGGTGGGCGCCTCTTTGCTTCGTAGCCAGCACTTACTGAGTCTTTACCATGGGCCAGACACTGTATTAAGTGAATGGTTTTTACCAAACCAGCCAACAAAACTCTGTATAATCTGCAATGGCTCCCGACTGTAACTCAAGATGTCCACTTTGGCTCTATGAAGTGTCCATGTGGTGGCCCGATTTCCTTGGAGAGGACCCCTCCTACCCACGTCGCTACACGGCCAGAACAGCTGGTGCTCTTCTGCTCACAGGGCTCTGGTTCCAAGGACAGGCAACTGGAGGCAGGATGTTTTGTGAGGAAGGCCCAGTGCTGGGGTGTTCTGGCCTCCAGTGGGCTGACAGGGCCCCTACTGTGCAATGTCAGGGCCCTCTGTGATGTATCCACGTTTAAATTTATATTTTAAATATATTCTGCTTTAACTGTTCCTGCTTTATTTGTTACAACTATTATACTCTGAGGTTCAATTTGAAGGGAAGAAATCTTAGATATATTCTTAAAAAGCACAGATGCAACTTATATCCAATGAAACAATTAAAAACAAACATACACACATGGATTACTCTTAGACTGCTGGTGAACATACAACCTTAAGCAATGGGATGTTAGGCAAATAACATAGTATTTATGCCACTTTCTACAGGACTGCCATGGACATTAAAGAAAGGGGGTCTTGTCAGTTCAATAGTTACAAAGCACATTAAGACGTGTCAGATGATTTATTAAGTATTGTGGGCAGGTACAGTGAAAGCAGAGGGCATGTTCTTTCCTTTGAAGTATTTGCCGCCAAATGGGAAAGAGAAAACAAATAAACGTACGCATCAATAGCAAACACCACTGATGTCTGTGCAGAAAGATAAGTAGACACAATTTGTTTCTGGGAACCACCAAGTAAAATAATGGCTCTCTCTTGCCAAAATCCAGACTTCTGATGGTGCTGATGTCCACAAATCCAAGATGACCCGTTATGTCTGGCATAAAATACCTTGCACAAAAAAATGGGCAGTGGTAGAGCATAACACTGAAATAACCACAAGAGATTAAACACTTAGGTGCAATGAAATCCACAGGTAGGAGAGTCAGGCTCCTTGAGCAACGTTGGCCTCCCCACTCACTGAACATCTCTCCTGCAGTTCCGCAGCTTGTCCTGGGAGGCTATTTTTAATCCCCAGGCTTTAGACAGCTGAGTCTGGTTAGAACCAGATATCTGAATATGGAGGCAGCAGCGAGTCACCAAACACCTGGAGCCCACACTAGAAAACTTGCCTGTATGCAAGCAACTGGGCTGAAAAAGAACGTGCCCCTGAGAGCCCTGCCAGAATGGTCAAGAGTCCTGGGCGTAAGGGTGAGACAGGGCCGCTTTTATAGGCAGCTTCTTTCCTGTCTTTGAGCTTAGCTAGTGTCCAGTTCCAAGGGCTATTTTAAGCGCACTCTTAGAGCTGTTTCTCTCCTCACACCCACACTGAGGTCCAGGATGGAGAGAAAAATAGAGCCAGAGGGAGGGGGGCTGATTGATTGACTGGGCTTTACTGCTCCTTCCCTGACTTCCCGTGGGCTCCCACTGTGCTTCTGAGAAAGCAGAATTCAGCGGCATCAGTGCTGTGGGCTATATTTATACCCATCCAGCTGCCCAGTTGCTGAGCTTTTCACATTCACAAACAGCAGGAGAACAAGACGCCTTCCAGAGGGACCATTTTCTCATGGTACTTATTCTAGATTTCTCTGGGATGATCTCAGCATTCCTATCTTTTTGATGAAGGAAAAAAGAAAAAGGGGGAAGAAAAAAGCCCGAGTCGGTGGGCACAGTTCTCTGATACCAATGCAAGAGGGTTATCCCTCCAGGCACGGGTGGGGACCACTTTCCTCCCTGCGCTTCATGTGCCACGGGGCCACGTTTACGCCTGGGAAACTGGCATAAGAATCACACAGCACAACACAAGGTAACTATGAGTTGAGGTCCCTGCTCAACCCTGGCTTTCTTTCCTGCTTCGTGATAAGCAAAACAGAGCAAAAGGTAACAGTAACAGAACAAAGGAGACATTCCACTGGTTTTGGAACCCAACTTGGATTGAATCCTGGCTGCCACCACCCATGTCCGTGATTCTGAGTAATTTACTTGAGTTTTATGAGCCTCACCCGTCCTAACAGTCTGCTAGAGGGTTACTGTTGATTTGGAATAAGAAAGCATATGGAAGGAAGAGTAGTGTGTATGTAGCTTTTATCTAAACACCTTCTAGGACCCTGCCCAGACCAGCCTAGACAGAAGCGTAATGTCCTCGGGGCTAGGCACCTGGTGAACAACCCAGAACAATACAGCCAAGTGGTGAATTTAGCAGGTGAGCACCACCACTTACTCACAAGTTAGTCTCCTGTGCTTCAGTGTCCTCATCCTCACAGAACCTTCTCAAAGGGTTGTGGTGAGGACTAAATGAGTCAGCAGTTGTAAAGTGCTGAGAAGACAGTGCCCAGCATGCAGTGTTAGCTCTCGTTATTTTACCAACCAAATTCTGATATTATTCTCCATTGTTGTAACACTGGAGTATACAAAGAATCTGAAGGTACATTCTTTATAAATTATAAAGGAATACTCCTTAAAATCAAGCACTACATTTTTTATAATGTAAAAACGTTAGTGGAGGCACAAGAAAAGACCCACAGACCGGTGGAACAGAATAGAGAGTCCAGACATTAACCCAAACATGTACGGTCAATTAATATTTGATAAAGGAGCCATGGATATACAATGGGGAAATGACAGCCTCTTCAACAGCTGGTGTTGGCAAAACTGGACAGCTACATGTAAGAGAATGAAAATGGATTACTGTCTAACCCCATACACAAAAGTAAACTCAAAATGGATCAAAGACCTGAATGTAAGTCATGAAACCATAAAACTCTTAGAAAAAAACATAGGCAAAAAATCTCTTGGACATAAACATGAATGACTTCTTCATGAACATATCTCCCTGGGCAAGGGAAACAAAAGCAAAAATGAACAAGTGGGACTGTATCAAGCGGAAAAGCTTCTGTATAGCAAAGGACCCCATCAGTAGAACAAAAAGACATCCTACAGTATGGGAAAATATATTCATAAATGACATATCTGATAAGGGGTTGACATCCAAAATACATAAAGAACTCATGCACCTCAACAAACAAAA
This sequence comes from Smutsia gigantea, assembly GCA_032199065.1. Lineage (NCBI taxonomy): Eukaryota > Metazoa > Chordata > Mammalia > Pholidota > Manidae > Smutsia > Smutsia gigantea. The sequence goes on from JAVSCE010001007.1 coordinate 60,330, forward strand.
AGCAAATAATCCAATTAAAAAATGAGCAGAGGATATGAATAGACACTTCTCCAAAGAAGAAATTCAGATGGCCATCAGGCACATGAAAAGATGCTCCACATGGCTAATCATCAGAGAAATGCAGATTAAAACCACAGTGAGATATCACCTCACACCAGGGAGGATGGCCAACATCCAAAAAACAAACAACAACAAATGTTGGCGAGGATGTGGAGAAAGGGGAACCCTCCTACACTGCTGGTGGGAATGCAAATTAGTTCAACTATTGTGGAAAGCAGTATGGAGGTTCCTCAAAAAACTAAAAATAGAAATACCATTTGACCCAGGAATCCCACTCCTAGGAATTTATCCTAAGAATGCAGCAGCCAGTTTGAAAAAGACATATGCACCCCTATGTTTATCACAGCACTATTTACAATAGCCAAGAAATGGAAGCAACCTAAGTGTCCATCAGTAGGTGAATGGATAAAGAAGAGGTGGTACATATACACAATGGAATATTATTTAGCCATAAGAAGAAAACAAATCCTACCATTTGCAACAACATGGATGGAGCTAGAAGGTATTATGCTCAGTGAAATAAGACAAGTGGAAAAAGACAAGTATCAAATGATTTCACTCATATGTGGAGTATAAGAACAAAGAAAAAAAAACTGAAAGAACAAAACAGCAGCAGACTCACAGAACCCAAGAACGGACTAACAGTTACCAAAGGGAAAGAGACTGGGGAGGATGGGTGGGAAGGGAGGTACAAGGGGGAAAAAGAGGCATTACGATTAACAGATATAATGTAGGGGGTGGGCACGGGGAGGGCTGTACACCTCAGAGAAGACAAGTAGTGATTCTATAGCATCTCACTACGCTGATGGACAGTGACTGTAATGGGGCATATGGGGGACTTGAAGATATGGGGAGTCTAGTAACCATAATGTTGCACATGTAATTGTAGATTAATGATACCAAAAAAATGTTAGTGGATGTTAATTTGGTCATTCTGTAATTTTGCATTTTGCCTCTCCCACCCCTCCCTCTAGCCCCTATGGTTTTGATTGTTCTATAATTCTATAATATATAATTCTATTTATTCTATAAATTACTCTTCCAACATTGACTGTTTTAGTTAAATGAAGGGTTGCTATTAATTCTCAAATAAAATAACCATTTAGAGCCTTCTGAGTCACTTACATGGAAATAAAATGTAATGCTTTTTTATTTCCTCCCTCTTCTCTCCCTTGGCTCAGCCACAAATAAGGGCTCTTCAGCTTTATAGTAGATGAATGAAAATTGAACCCTATTAGTGGGTGAGACCTGCATCTGAACAAGGATTCATCTAAATGTAATCCGTCTCAGAATTGTGTGAGTCCCATTCAGGAATGTGGATTTTGTCTAGGTAAATGCTTAGCTGACTCTCACCAATAGTTCACAAATGTCTGTTACTGGGAGAGGAGAAATAAACGTCCATCCACATGAACTTCTTTTGCTAATTCTTTTATCCAGGTAAAAAATCAATTTAAGCAAAGGGGCAAAGCATCATAATGAAAGGGACAACATTATTGCCTGAATGTTCTGTACAGAAGGGCCAGACATGATTCCTTTGTTTCCAGGCTATATATGTGTGTGTGTGTGTGTGTGTGTGTGTGTGTACACACGTGTATATTTACTGTGTGAACACATACAAATATATTTACATATATCTTTAATCACATAAATTGATTTATTTATGTAATTTATAAATTATACACATTGCTGGGTATACACATTTTGCTTTGAGTCCAGCTCTCAGAGCTGACTCCTCTGCTTCAGCTGGCTGTCTGCCCGAACCACCATCCACACAATCACTTCCATCAGTGATGTGACGACCCCCCAAGAGTGGTTCTCCAAATGTCCCACTTATCTCTCCCCCAGAGAGTTGGAGCTCTATTTTGTTATGTATGTGGAACCCACCCCTGAGGATCCTGATTAAGTAGGTCCGAAGTGGGAAATAGAATCTTTTTGTAAAGATTTTATAAAAATCACCAGGTGAATCTGTTGTGCAGCTGGGTTTGGAAATCATTGGGTATAACTCTTGAAAGACTTAGAAGTATTATAAAAACAAAAGCACACAACAATAACAGTAGCAATTAAATATACAGTGTTAATGTATGTGTTAACATATACATTACAGTTCTAAGAGCTATACATATATTAAGTAGTTTATTATTAATTCATATATTGATTTCTTCATTAAATTAAAGGATGTTAAGTGTAAAAACAAACAAAACCTAACTAGTTTTTGTCCAAATTCTTCCATTGATTTCTTATAAAAAAGGAGATGTAACAATTCGTTTCCCTCAATAAAACATAGATTGTCAAAATTCATCAGAGTTTGAGGAAGTCGATTTTAGCTCTGCTATCTCTCCCCAGACTCCTCTAAAATAACAGCAAAGAGATTTTTAAGAAGGCAGAAAGACAAAGACACCAAGAGAGGAGATAAGAGTAAGGTAGAGAGGGGGCGAGGAAGGAGGAGGGACAGAGGGGGAAGAAGAGAAAAGAAAAACAAACCAGGATCTTGAAAGCAGAGGCAACTAGTGGGAATTTACTTAGCAGACCCAAGAAAATGGAAGTCTAAACTCACAGGGAGAAAAGCTCAGAAATAACTAGATTTACAGGGAAGAATCCCTAAAAGGCTCGGGAATTGGTGGCGCTATTTATATCTAAAAGTCTGGATAGTTGAGCCACTGCTCCTCCCCTATCACGGCAGAAAATTAAATGTTTATGCACTGGAGACAAGAAGATACAGTGACATCAGAAAGAGTGAACCAAAATGACTAGGTGGAATTCATTGGGAGTTTACATACAGAGGATTAAAAGAATATGTATGTGTTGACCACTGAGACCCTTCCCCGCCCCTCCTCCCAGTGCTCTTCCAGGAGGCTGGCCCCCAGACTAACAGCGCCCCCCATGATGGCTATGGGAAGAGTCTTCCATCTTTGGGGATCGCAAGCAGCCAAAGACAAAAGACCTGGAGATGTTCACACCACAGGTATCTCAAGGAAATGCCCAGACTGGTCACCCTTATGGACAAGCCCACTGATGCACGTATACCTTCCAATCAGTGCTCCCATGCTCCAGTGAGTCTTAAATAGGAGCAGGCAATCAGATGTCACCAGGTGTTTGAGTATGAGAGGCAGAAAAAAAAAAAATCCCCAACCAAAATGACAAAAACTAGAAAAAAGCATCATGGAGAAAACAGGGACAGGAGGGGAAAGAAAAAAATAAATAATTATTATTATCCATCAATAAAATAGAGAAGATACTGCAACTATGAAACAAGAACAGGATGTTATAATGAGGAACATGTCCGGAGCAAAAAAAAAAAACCCACTTGTATACAATGTCAGAAATAAAAGTTCAATAGAAGTGTTAAAAAATAAAGCTGGGGGATCTCCCAAAGAGGAGCTCAAATCTAACTAGGTGGAAAATAAAAGAGAAAAGATAAGAAAGTCATAGAACTGACATCCTAGTAATGGGAGTTTCGGGGAAAGAACTGAGAAAACAGGGGAGGAAATTTCCCAGAGGGGAGGAAATTTCCCAGAACTGAAGGTGAAGAACATCTAGACTGAAATGGCACAAATGGATTAATACAGACTTGCAGCAAGGCAACATGACAGTGACATTTCAGAGCCCGGAGGATAAAAACGCTCCCAGAGGACAAACAAGCAAACAAAAAACGTTACACACAAAGGATTAAGAAGCAGAATGGCGTGGTCTTCTCACCAGTACCCCTGAAAGACAACACAGTGGAGCAAGACTTTAGAAATTCTGGGGGGATATTACTTCCTGCCTAGAATTGTCTCCGTCAACGATCAAGTAAAATTCCAAGTATGGGGACAGAATAAAGTCTAGACGTGCAAGGTCTCAAAAATGTTACCTCCCCTCCTAGCACCTGCCAACACCCCCTCCCTGGGAAGCTATTGGGAATTGTCCTCCTTAAAACCTGGGAATAAACTAAAACAGGGAAAAGGATGGAATTCGGGAAATGGAATCAAATTCAAAGAAGACAGAAAGTGAAGAAAGTTCCAGATGGCAGCTGGAGCAGGTGGTAGGCTCTGAGAGACTCTGCTTCAGGATTTGTTAACACCTACTGCCTCCAAACTACTTAGAGAAAGATTAATGAGCAATAATGCAAACAAAACTAAGCGGTAAGTACATTAAAACAGCAAGTACATGGTAAACACCACACAGTTATTAACTCTAGGGAAAACTAAAAGTTACAGGGAAGGAAAAACAATCTTAATAGAGTCGTTGAGTCAGATGTAAATAGTATTTATATAATCATAGTATGTAAATACTTAATGTTCATCTACCCAAAATCATGATCACTGGGCTGCTCCTATGGTAGGGCTGGAGTGGGGGGCAAAAGGGATAAACTGTTATTTTCCAAGGAGGGGTAGGAATAGATATGTCTAGAAATTAAAAAGAAGTAGCAATATGAGCATGTGATTTAAGAACTGGAGGTAAATGACAAAAGAGTCAGTTAAAAGATTTGAAAGGGGTTGCCTCAAAGTAGTTAATAGATTTGAAAGAGTCAGGACAGTGGAGTGAGGGGCATGGAAGATATTGTAACGAACTTGTAGAATTGTTAGCTGATTTAAACTCCATACATAAGAATATTGATAACCATAAAAACTGTATCAAGTTAACACGGGAGAAATGATGGCTCAGAGGAGAAGGGCCCAAGGCCCAAGTGCACATTTGATGATTTCAGCATCTTGCTGAGTTTCCTTCCCACTCAACTACATGATTCGATTCCTCAAGCGCTCATGACCTTGCTACACTTCATACACAGCTTTCTCTCTCTTCTTTTTTTAAGGTCGAAGCATTGTATTTGGCTACACAATACGGAGGGAAAAAAGACTCCATTTGTGGTTGAAATAGTACGATGATCATTAAAGCCTACTGGTTCGATATTTTTTTAAATTTTATTTTAAAACTTTTTAGAATAATATACTAGGTAGGATTAACATAGCCCCGTGCTAAACACATGATTGTTGGGGTCCCTCATTCTGAGAAAATGATATCAAATGAGCGGCCGGGGAATCAAGAAACAATTTATTCTTGGTCAGCCTTAATCTCTTAATGGCTATTTGCGGAAGGGACTCTGGCTGTGTGGAAGGGGAAAGCATGCTGAATGAGGGCTGGACTCCCTGTCTGTTTTCTTTAGCAGTTAATGTTCCCCACTAGGGTGCTGGTGTAAGAGAAATCTGCTCAGGAATGAAAACTGAGATTTCTCACTGGGTCCTTAAGGGAAGGCCTTTTCTCTTTCCTCTTCTTCCTTCTTCTTTTCTCTTTCATTTGTTTCTGGTTGGGTTTGATACTGGATGGATACAACTGAAGGCTGGTGCTTTAGAAAACTGCTAATAATATATATGAGAGCCTGGGCTTTTACTCCAAGCAGCAATTTTATAGACTCCAGGTAAAACAAATCTCTGTAATCCCTTCAGCTGTTTTCCATAGTATGAAACACACTGGCCTTTAATCGTCGCTCAGCTACCAACATGCTGTGTGTCGTTGAACCAGTACCCTAAGCTCTCTGATCTCACTTTGCACTTCTGCAAAATGAAGAATTAGTCCCTCCAGATGCCCCACGATTTTCACCACCTAGAAATCTCTCATTATAGACCAGCACTTAGTCTATAATATCTATTATACAGAAATATAATGTGAGCCATATAATGTAAGTTAAAATGTTTTAGTCCCTACAGTAAAAAGAAACAGGTGACATTACTTTCAATGAAATATTTTATTTAATGCAATATATCTAAAATATTACCATTTAAGCACATAACCAATATAAAAGTTAACGAGCTATTTCACGTTTTTATACTGAGTTTTTGAAATCCAGTGTGTATCTCACACTTATAGCTTAGTTCAATAAGGATTTCCCATGTTTCAAGTGCTCAATAGACATACGTGGCCAGTGATGAATTGTCTGGATAACACACTGCAGACACTTTGTTTCTGAAATATTTTGCTTACCTAAGAGCTTTTACTAGGAATAACTGATTTATTCTCACATTTACAACTCCAGCCAAAAGCAGAGCAACCTCATGCTTCCTTAGCTTGATTAACCTTGCAGTATTATTCTCAAATACAGAGTTCCTATGGGGTATTTGGAATACTCAGATTGGCTCAGGGACCCATCCCCACTGCTCTCTTGCAGTTTCTTAGGGGTCTTGGGGCCATAACTGGACCAGATCAAACCTTAGGGTCTCTTTCAGCTCTATTTGGTAATTTCAGCGTTTGATCAGTGTCAACAGTATCAATTATGCAGGCACTTATCAGTGACTTATCTTCTGGGTTTTAAATAGGGAGTAGGTCACCTGCCCAAAGAGAGCACTAGCAGGGACTGTCATGTGCTCTCCTGACATAAGCCAGCTCTCTCTTAGGCCATAGAGCCCCTGACAGCTCTCATGAACCCTGGAAGCTGCAAAAAGAGACAGTGGGCATGAAGGTATGCAAAGAATCCCTTCTTTTCATGGTGGACGAGCCTTTAGAAATCATCTGGTTCAATATGCTCCAGGCATCTCTCTCTCCAAGTGGTCTGCCCAAGACACGTATCTTTTTAGAGAGAGAAGTACTTAATGCAGCTCTTTAACAACTTAAATTCCACACATTAAAAACAAACTACAGGAAAGTCTCTCCTCTAGGAATGTACTGAGGGCTCTCAAAAGGCATCGTATTTGTACATTTGGAAATATCAGAAACCCTACTGTTGACCCACAGTGAGGGTGAGAGGACTAAATCTACAAATATTTTGTTCTACTTTAGAATTATGTCAATTACATGCATGTGCTATTTTCTGTTATTTCATGCTGGTAATCAGAAGTTGTGCACAGCAGCCTATAGGTATGTCTGTAATTAGGGAAAAGTGGGAATACAAATTAAGTTGTACTTAATTGATGCAGATTTTGCAAGAGAGAACATATTGCAAAACATGGCACTTGGGCATGAAAAACAATTAAAATGGATAAAAAATATAATTATAAAAATCAGGTATGAAACATATAATAAAACTATAACCACATTAAAAATAAATATGAAAATATAATAAAAATTGGTATGAAAGGACCACAATTACATCATATCATACTTCCCAAAGGAAGTAATATTCGGTGATGGTTGATACATAGGGCCTGAAATGATCCTAAGAGTATAGGCATATTCTAAAAAACAAGAACCCTGGGCCATCCTCTGAATCCCTAGAACAGCTTCCAACTTGGTCTTCCATGTCCTCCTTCCCTCCCTGGATATGTGGTCACTTTTTGTAGCCAATGGCTGAATTGTGCAGAATTACGCAATCAAACCTGCTAAAACAAGTGCCAAAATTAGATGCCAAGTGCATAAGGCATGCTACTGGCAGGAGCCTTCATGAGTTCTCAAGTTCCTGGCTAACTTGAATGTCCAGCGTTACTCAAGAGTTTAAGCCGAAGGATTCTAAAGTGCGTGAGCAACATGACTTAAAAAAGATGCAAAGACTGACACAAGCCAAATGCAAGACTCCCTGCTGCATGAAGAGCCAAGAAATCAACTCTGTGGCTTAGTGACATCCTTCCAGTCTGCAGGGGCACATATGTGAAGCTTGCTGTAGCATGTCTTTCCAAAAGGGAGAGGTAGTAAGGAAAAAAATAATATTAGCACCGCCACTATTCCTAGTCATAATGGTGGAGGTGGTATTGGCGACAATGGAAGTAGAATTTCATTCCCTAATTGATTCCAGTTATTTATGGAGCATCCTCAGGGCAGGCATTGTTCTAGGTAGCAGGCACATGCACCAATGAACAGATCAGAAATCCCCCATTCCTGTGGCTTACATTCTAATTAGGAAAAACAGACAATAAATAAACAAGTAAGATGTATTTGATGTCAAATGGCGGTGCTATGTAGAGAAAAGATGTCATGGAAAGGGCACGCTGGTGAGGGGGTGAGGGCTACTCTGAAGGCCTCACTTTTAAGCAGACATCTGAAGAAGGGGGTGTGGCCATGGGAAGGTGTGGGAGAAGAGCATCCCAGACACAGAGACTGGGAAGTAGGTAGGAACCTGAGGTGGGAACATGTTTGGTCTAACCTTCCGTCATGTATCACCAGACTTAACTTCTAACAGGCTCCTAACAGGTCTCTGCTTTCACACTCCTTCCTCTCTCCCACCGCACTCCCTCCTTTTATCCTTACAGCAGCTAGACTGAGCCATTAAAAATCAAACTCAGGCCATGCCAGGCCTCTGCTTAAAATTCTCATTGGCAAATTAAAAGCCAGACTCTTTACCTTGGCCTCCCAGATCCTCCTGCTCCAAGCACTCTTTCCAAACCCAACTGTACCTCACCTGCCCCACCTCACCTCAGACATACTTGCTTCCTGGCCGGCCATTCCTTTTAATACATTGAACTTATGCCCTCCTCACGGCCTCTTATTGCTCCCTGTGCTCCAATACTGTGAGCTCAGAGAGCCACAGGGCTCGCTTCCCCACTTCCCTATTTTGTTAGCTGCTGTCTCTCCGTGGTATGGAGCATACCTGCTATACAGCAGGCACTCAATATTTGCTGGAAAAAAAAAAGTCTCACCTTCTCCTTTCCCCCAAGCCACACCACCATGTTGGACAGCATGGGAAAACCACATGGACTCCTGGTCTCCCACTGGGTGCCAGCCTCCAGTGTGCCAAGCGATCTTCCTCTGGCTCCATCAGCCATTCTCCCATTTCCTTCACACCCCCCTCCCCCATCTATGGCTTCCCAGAGGGGGAAAAAAAAGGAACTTTTTGTGGGCAATTCCCATCAATTAGTAAGCCTGCCCCCTCCTACGGTTATCCTATCTTTAAACATACTTCCATCAGTTTTCAGTGGAATGAATCCTTCCTCCCACCGAACACTAAAGAACACCTTCACTTTAATTTTGTATCTCGTCTTTTCCCACTTCTGCTTGACACAGTTCCATAAATCACCCCTTATTTCTTCTATAATTTCAGCTCTCAGCTCTTCCCAGCAATTCTTTGTGGCCAAATATCTGACATTAAACAAACAAACAAAAGTCTCCCTTGACCCATGGCTGACGCCTGGCTCCTCGTCTCTTCTCTGTCCCACCATTGTCAGGCACAGAGACCCCGAGCATCACTTGTCCCACGTTCTGACCCACAGGTTTCCACCTGCCTCTCCTCACCTCAAGAATTGTTTTGCCTGGGTCACTGATGACTTCCTTACCTGGAGAGGCCAAGGGCATCCTCAGTCTTCATCTTACCTGACTCCTCTGCAGCATTCAGTTATGTGGGCCCAGTCTCTTTCCTTCCTGAAAATCTCCTTGGTTTTTCCATGGTTTCCCTCCTACATCTCTGGGTGCTACTTTACAGGCTCTTCCTTCTCCTCTTGCCACACTACAGGATGGGCTTCCCAGGGTCATCTTTTCTGCTTCTTCCCCTTTGCCCTCCTCACCTGATCCGGCACTAAACCTTACCCACAGAGTCTACTGAATATCACCTGATTATTTTCTCTATGCTTTCTTCCCACTGACGTTGCCTTAATCTGGGCTTGTATTTTTTCTCATCTGGATTACTGCAACAGCTTTTTGCCTTGTCCCATCCTCCATATGTTGCCACCTACTAAAGCTTTTAAACATAAATCTGATCATTTTCCTCCCTTGCTTAAATTCCCTGCCTGGTACCATATAATTTTCAGAATAAAATCTAAATTCCTTGGTACGGCATGCCCTAAGTCCCTCAGAAACTAGCTCCTAGTTTTTCAGCAGTCAATAGATTTATAGCTATTGTTTTACATATGTATAACACCCAGGTTTTTCTTACACATGGAAATAATTTAATGGCATTTTTTGCATCAACACACCGGAGGTTATCTTATATATAGTTTTATACACATACAAACCAAGGTGGCATATTCTTTTGATGTGATAGTTTTATTTTTTGAGAACTTGTTGAAAAGGTATTTCAAGAGAAATAACACATAAGCAAGAAAAGTTGTCCCCTTCTGAACTCATAACCATGAACATCTACATAATGGATTGATTCCAAGCATTTCCCAGTGATCGCCAAATCCCTGTCTTTCCATTACATTAGTGAACATTCTACAGAGCCAATTTCAAAGTGAAAAATAAAATACAGAAACCCATTATCATAAGTATTCAATGGGAGAAAACATACCAATATATGTGTATATAAAAGGCACCCTCTCTCACTCAGTAAATTTTAGATATGTTTTAGCTGCTTTTCCAGCTTAAAAACTCCTTTCAGACAAAACTATAATTCTTTTTCTCTATAATTCTTTTTCTCTCTCAAAAGCACTGAAAGTATATAAATTGATTAACCATCTGTTTATTAACTACTGACCCAAGAAGGCATTTTCCATAAGCCTAACTATAAGGTTTTAGGTTCACCGTGAGCAGATTAGCAAAGGGCTTAAAGAGGCTACTTGGTAAAGATTTTTTCAGGAGAGCTAAGGAGTACATCTTGATTTCAGCAAATAATTTGACAGTCTATCTTTACAATTTTTTATGGTTTAAGTTGAAATGTAGTACCACTGTAAATATTTGGAAAATATTATGGCATATATGGTACATGGCATGTAAAAAGGTTTATATGCCATCAAACATTACACAACTATAACACACTTAAAGATACATAAATACATACACACATAAATACATACATAAAGATCAGTCTGTGCCTACCGGGGAGGCAGTCTCTAGTGGTATGCCATAAGGCTCTTTAACTGATCCTGTCCCATTCAGTCTTTTTCTTTCCAAATAATTAACATAATGGCTATATAGGGAATACTCATCTAAAATGGCTGACATAAAGTAGAAGTTCTAGAGAGGGATGAAGACATACGATCAAAATTAACTCAGCCGATTTAAATGAAATTTAACAGGCATTGAATTTAAATATAAAGGGATATATTTAACTTAAAAAAAAAAGACCCCCACACACAGAAGGGAGGAGAACTCTGACTTTGGCTGCAGTCCAGAAGTGATCAACATGAGTGTAACACTGATACTAAAATGTTAACATGACCTTATGCCACAGTGATAAAATAATTGCCTATTTATTCACTCAAGAATTAGTTTGCACCTATTAGAAGAAAGATACAGACACAGGAAGTAACAGTCCCTTCCCCTTAGCCCAGTCAGTGGCAGTCACGTTTTCACACAAACATTAATAAAAATGGGAGAACAGTGACAGCAGGGAGCTCAGGATTCATCTCAAGTGAGGAGACTGAAGGTACTAGATGATCACCTTCAACAGTATGACAAATAATGACGGCATTCATGAAGGATCTACTATGCGCCAGGTACAGTGTAAGGTGCTCTCCATTATATTTTAATCATTGCAAAGTGGGTATTACTTTTCTCACTTTACCAACAAGGAAACAGCAGTTCAAAAAAATTATATAATGTGCCTAAAATGCACCTAGCTAGTTAAATGGCAAAGGTGGGACTCAAATCTGTAACTGATTCTGAAGTTTTGTCTGTCTCTAGACATAATGTGGAAGAAACACGTTCCATCTGGTCCCACATGAGAAAACTAGAACTAAAGAGCAAGGTGACAGTGAGGTGAGTTTCAGAAAATCCTTCTCACATCTGGAGAAACCCAAGAATGGGATGGAAAAGGGCCAGTGCATGCTCCGCACTGAACAAATTGAAGCCCCTGCTATATGTGGGGTGCTGCAGAGACATCCACGACTTGGGTGACAAGTTGGAAAATATCACCTCTGAGGTCCTTCACATCTCTTAGACTCACTGATATGTATCAGAGACTATTAAGAGCAATTAAAAAAAAGTATATAAACACTTCCAAAGAGTTGAATGCTGTACAGGTTAAAAAGCCAGGCCCATCTATTTCTTGAAGTAGGGCTTTGCCATTGTTTCATGGGATAGGCAAGCTTCTCAGCATGCAAAACTTGCTAACATCTCGTATGTGAAAATGGAACAAAGACAAACAAAGAAAACAATCCGTTGATATGCTGTGTGCTGATCCGGAGAACCAAATGTGGCTTCACTTTGCCACGAATAAATCTTCCACGGCCATAAAACAAGATGAAATGCACTGCTATACAAAAATTCACAATCTTAAGTTGGACCTCTATATTTTTGTCTGCTCAGCAGTCACACCCTCAAATTGGCAGGAGGTTCTTACCTGTTCCCTGGAACATAACCTGGGCCAATCAGATGCACCTGCTCAGGTTTTTGAATCTTAAGGGAGTGACCAATTAATTCCCCAGGGCTAGTGAGATGGCATTCATGGCAGTGGGTCAGCCTCATAAATTCATGTGTCCACTGGCAGCCACACCGTGGTGGCATTCTAAGAAGCCTGCCTCTGGGTGTGATCTTGTCCACGCTCCTGGCTGCTAAGCCTGCCTTGCTTTCTGCTACTTGTTTTTTTAATTGATGCAATGAACTACCTAAAATCTTTCCAATAAGACTTTTTTTTCCGGATTAAGCTATGCAGAAAAATGTTAAGTGTTGTTATTTGCAAGTAAGAACTGGTGCACTTCTCACAGCATTACAGCACAGAATGAGTTTGGTGACTATACTGCTCTTGTACCAATACAGTAAAGAAGGATCTAGGTTACTGAACCTAAAAACTACTTCTAATATAAACCCAAGGTGTTTGTTTTTCTAAAAAGCTGGCATCCCAGTGACAGAAATAACCACGACTTTAAAAAAATCAGCCATATCTAGTAGACTAGATGTGATCCCAATTATACTTCCATCAAGCCACTGTGTGACAAATTATGACTCAGACTTGTGCATTCGTTTGGCTCATATTTATTGAAAGCCTTCTCTGTGCCAAGAAGAGAGAAAAGGAATGATTCCTAACTACCCCTTTCGGTTTGGGGCATCCATGTAAATAAAAGCAGAGAAGGCTAAAGGTAGAACATTTGTAATGTTATAGACACAGAAAAAATTATGATGTGCAAAACCATTCTAAAAGCCATGCCATTTTTTTGATGTTGCATAATAATTTTATTTCACACAGATTTTATCCTCTCCTTTAATTGTACAGCGCACTAGGCGAACAGATGGGAACACTGGTCACTTCTCAGCAATTCTGTTTACACTTTTTACCTCCATGAAGGGTTCTCATAATGGATTGAGCTGTAACAGTGGGAGCTGCTGTACCAACCAATTTCTGAGTAGAAACCCGGGCTATCTGGAAAACCTTAGAAATGAGCCATTCTAAAGATCGACGTTTTCAGTGTATCGTACTAAGCACCAAAGGTTATTTCAATGATCATTTTAACAACTTGGGGGAAATTTCTTGACATTATATTATATATTTTCCTTCTGGCAGAAAAGAACAAAATAGTAGGCTGCCAAATGGTTGCATCACTTGAACTATGTCATTTCCATCCTGGAAATGTTTCTGTCTTGGTTCCCTAGGTAGAAAAATTAAGTGGGGCTTAGTGGCGGAGCTATTTTTAGCACCTGACTTCTCTTTTGAGAAAATTCATTCCTTTCTCGACGTGAAGGAGTACCATGATGAGCCTTCAACTACAGTTTTAGATCCAAAATGAGCCCATCGCAGGAACAATCTGAGGAACTTCAAGTTTTACGAAGGGAACTCGGCAAATTTGGTACCATGTTCTGGAGCAGGGCTGCGTGCTTTCTGCCAAAAATATTTGCTGTAGTGATCCTCCAAGAACCATAAAAAGTACAAGCTATAAAACAACAAATCACTTCTCAAATGATGAAAGGTTTAATTTTAAAGGAGGATTTATTCAGCAAAGTGTGCGCACACAAACGAAGGCATTTGTGCACACACAGGAAAGTCAAGAGGCCCAATTTTCATGTTTGCTTGAAGCCCAAAAGCTGTGAAAATATAAAGCAAAGTGTTGAATCTGGTTCTGAACTACTCAGGACCCAGAGGTAGGAAGGACAAAAGCCATGCTAATATCCACTTCCAACATAAATCTAGTTTTGGTTGGGAGATAAAAGAGTGCCCAGCCCTAGCCTGACAGTTTGACAATGTTTCTGAAGCTACAATAAGGGGACAGCCTTAGGGCTGTAGTGCTTGAACAGTCAGCTTTATAAAAGAATGATGTGTCTGAGTCTCTAAGATAGTTTACCTGAAATCACCTGCATACAGGGCTCTAACCTCAAAGAAAGCACTTGGCTTTTAGCAGTTGCAAGCCGAGTTCAGAATCATTTGCATCCAGGAGGAGAAGGCAGCAGAGGGATATGTGGAGGTCACTCAGTGCCTTGGTCTCTCTAGGCAGTTCAGCCACATACATTCACATTGAGGGTCCAGCACTGTGCCGGACCCCAGAAATCTGATACTGCCTTAGAGCTCCTGGTGAGCACTAATCAGACCTCATTTTCTGGAGAAAAAAATGTTTATTTGGGGAAACTTCTCCTCAAGGGACTTAGAACAGACAAGGTCATAGTAGGAACAGGTGTGTGCCAGGCCCAGCTGTGTGGCTGAGCGCTGAGGGCTCCCCAAGATGACAGTGTCATTTACTGAGTACCTGTCACATATCAGACACTCTACTAGCCACTTGATAAGCAGTCACTCATGTAACATCCCAGACAATTGCATAAGATAGACACTATGCTCCTTCTTTAGGGATGAGGAAAACGACACATCCAAAGTGTATCCATATTCTACTACTGGACGTGGCTTGCCCTGAGAATAGATGTTCCAGATGAATTAGATGAGATTCACCCATTCAACAGTACTTAAGAACCATCTATGGTGAGCTGAGCCCCAGGACGCATTCTGGGGGATTGAAGATGCCATCAATGTGGCTGAGTCCCGGCCCTCAAGGAGCTTGCGGTTCAATGGTGAAGAGAGACCAGGAGCCCATGTTGTAGGAAGGGAAGTTGAGAGCATGTTGGAAGCATATTGTGGGTGCTGGTGAGTGAAGCCTGGTGTGAGTAACTTAAGCTGAGGCCAAAGGGTGAGCTGGAATTACACTGAATTTTTCTTTAAGTTAAGGGTAGGTGATGGACCAGGGGGAAGGAAGGGCTCAGTGTAGAGAAGATGCTGCGGCAAGAAGGAAGATGAGAGAGAATGGGACCCATACAGGAAACTGAACAGGGCCCACGAAGGCTGGAGAACAGAGCAAAGGGCTGAGTGTACAGACTGAAGCTGCAGTGGGACTCAGAGCCTACAGGACCTTACAGGATGCTGCACTCCACCGACGTGCAGTGGGAGGGCCCTGAGGGGTTGGAAAGGTAGTGGGAAGGAGGACAACAGAAAACACCTGCCTAGATTTGCATTTCAACACAATAAATCTATGTGCAAAGTGCCCTTCTGGGGACACAAGTGAACCCTATTTCACAAAATCCTAGACAATGCTAGAAAAAATTACAGTAAAGAAAGAGAGACCTACAACAACTATTTTCCTGCATTTCTTTTGGTCTATTTTTATGGGTTAAAAAAATGAGATTATTCCGAGAACAGAGATACAAATCTTGCCTTGTCAATGACCTTAGACAAGCACTTCAAAAACATGATTTTTAACTGCTGCTTAATATTCCAGCATAATGCCCTGCTATAATTTTTTAATCAGCTCCTTGCTCTGCATATCCACAAGTAAGAATCTGTCAGCACCTCAGACTGTTTCTTAGTGATGGGTTTTTAGAAAAGGAATTATTGAGTCAATGAGTAAAACTGCTTTAAGGTTCTTTATGCTACTGCCAAAGTGTTTCTCTAAAGGTCATGTTCACTGAATTATATTTTTGTTCCCAGGTCACTGCAAGTGTTTTTTCATTTCACTCACATATGTTTGCCTCTTGTGTGAGCTGTTGAAAGTCTGGAGTGGACCAGCTGTGTCCAGTACAACTAAATGTGCCCATCTCCCCCTGACTGTATTGAGAATTAACATGAAAAAAAAAAATCTGCCATTAAAAAAAAATAAGAACTGGTACTTAAGTATCTCTAGTACAGATTCTAG
Organism: Smutsia gigantea; assembly: GCA_032199065.1. Lineage (NCBI taxonomy): Eukaryota > Metazoa > Chordata > Mammalia > Pholidota > Manidae > Smutsia > Smutsia gigantea. The sequence goes on from JAVSCE010001007.1 coordinate 76,268, forward strand.
TATTCTAGTTCTTTGATGAGTTATTTCATTTTAATGTTCCATCTAAGGTAGAAGTTCCCACACTGGGAGTTTTCGGAGCTGCTAGGATGCACGTGCTCTGTTCTGGCATGCTGTCTTCACCTCATTGGAGATTCACTGTAATGTAGGAGATCAGTTTCCATGAGCCCATCACTTCCTGGGTGTGGTCCTGAGCTCCTGCCACATAACTATGAGATCCCAGTCTGACAAGCCCACTGCTGCTAAGTGGGTCTGGAAACACAGTGCTGGTAGTAACCATCCCTTTCAGCATTACTGGGTGCAGTTAGCAGATTTGGTGAATGGTGCTGCGGCAGGCATGCCAGAAAGTGGATTAAACTGTCCCCTAGAACTCTAGAAACATTAGTCTAAGACAGAGCACACTAGCTTGGACAGACCTGAAGATCTACCAGAAACTTTTAAAAACAGATCAGCACAATGACTCAGTGGCTGACACTCTGATGGGTGTACAATATGAACATAATCTCAGGACAGGAACTTCTGCTGCCCCATTAACGGCTCATAAACCATTTCTTGGACAAGATGCTTGTGTGGTTTATTAGATTCCTCTAGCCCTTCAATGGCTCCCCCAACAGGAATATTTATAAACATGGGAAGACTCAGCATGGGGAGTGATCTCAGCAAAGACTCATAACTTGGGCAGTGACAGTGTCTTCTTTATGGTTCTGGGGTGGGGTGGATGGCTGGTCTCTCCTCTAGACTGTAAATTCCACAAGTTAACAGAAAAACATCTGCTCTAGTTCACCACAGTTTCCACAGCACCTAGCATCTACTTGGCATAAAATAAGTGCTCAGTTAATATTTGCTGAAGAAGTAAGTGACAAAAATTTACCTAAAGACATTTTAAAAAGCAATAAGGAGAGGAGAATCTGCATACATTTGTAGTATAACCCCAGGGCCTGCCACAAAATAATTCTGGGAAATGTTTGGAGTGAACGGCTTAACTTTACTTCTATAGTTAACTTTCCAGGACTACAGGACCTATGTGAAGGGGACTGCACACGCTACCAGCCTCCTTTCCTCGTTGTCAGCAGGGCTGCCACCACCCATGGTTCACGGTCCTGACTTCACAGTCCTGGGAACATGGGCTCCACCCTTTCCGATACCAACATTTCTGTTTACTCGCAAATCATCAACAGCCAAATTGTCAAAGCATAATTTTGACTAGAGAAAACACTCTAGATGCCTCTGGTACAAGGCATCATGCAAGGCTGAGACCACACATAGGCAGGGAACTAGGGATTCAGCATGCAATGAAGGCATCTAGTGAAGCCCAGATCTACAGAGGTCGTGTGTTTCATACATGGAGGTCCTGGTTAGACACACTCAGTAGTGACCCACATGTAAGAACAGGGAGGTCTAATTCCCTAGCCCACTCCCATGGGCCACTGTCCTCTACTGTGCAATTCAGAATTCCTGGCAGCTATCTGCAGTAGCACGCTCTCTCATTCAGAGGCCAGCTAACAAGTTCCTAGCTGTTCACTTTGCCTCGAGTTCCCTCAAGGGCCAGGGCAGTGGCTATGATGTGCTCCTCCTCAGTGCATCATGGTGCAAACCACAGCATCTATTTTGCTGGATAAATTATGCTAGAAAAGGTGGTTCATTGAAACAGGTCTACCAGTCCTATATTTCAGACAGATTATGAGTTAAATATAGGCTTTTGTGAGCTAAATGGATATCTGAACCCCATCTATTTACATTACTTATTTATCCTGGGGAGAAAAGGTGCTCCAGGTACCAACAAAGTTTTGGGACATACATTCTAAGATGACGGTCAACACTGTGACTTCCTAGTCCTTCGGGGCCCAGGACAAGCAGGTGTGCAGGATGCTGTGACAAAGGAAAGTACAGGGTTCATAGTCTATTTGCCCAAATCCAGCCCTTAACTTTCGGAGTTCTGTCCGCACAGACCCCACGTTCTAATTGTAATCACCTCCCTCTAGGTGGTTAAAACGCAGGACCTCTAGGCAGTTCCCTGGGCAATGGGCCGCACTTCAGGCCAAAATGAAATCCAGGCAGTCGCTGACTAGGAAGAACCTTCTTTCACCCTGGACATGAAAATGCCCAGAACCTTCCCAGCTCACCCTCCTCGTTCATTTAACTCTTTCATCAAAAGCAAAAACAAGACAAACATAGTGTTGTTCCCCTGGAAACAGTGGTGTTTACAAAAAGAAGCCCGGGCAGGGTGCCCCCGAGAATCCTTACCTAAGGGGATTTCCTTCCACACCTCGGATTGACAGTCTGGACCTATTTTTGTTTTTGTTTATTTACTTGTATTTTGAAGGAAACAAATGAAGTATGCTCTCCTTATAAGTGCACGCCCTGTTTTCCTCAACCGCTCTCCTTTTTCTACTAGACCCTTATTTCTGCAAGCCCTTCCAGCCAGAGCATATGAAAAGTGCTTTCGACTATCAGCGTACCTGGACTGATTCATGTATAAACTCGCCTTTAAAAGGGCTCATAATTATCAATGGCCTCTTCCTTACAGGCAGAATCAAAAATGTTAACTAGCAGATAACAACAAAATAAAGTCTATTTACATTTGAACATAGACAACGATGATGTTCTGGAATTGGAACTGCAAAATAAGGAAGTCAGGCTCTAAAATTCTAACTCTTCATCTTGTTCATTCTCATATTACTTCAAGAACTTTCCCATTTAACTGAAACAGTCTCAGCACAGCCGATTCTCAGGCAAAAGATCTTAATGTTTAAAAAAACACATACATATTACACAGCATGGAGAATATAGTCAATGATTCTGTAACATCTTTCTACATTGATAGATAGTAACTGCACAAAAGGGGGTGAGGATTTAGTAACATTGGTAACTGTGGAACCACTGTGTTGTATAATTGAAACCAACATAAGATTGTATAACAATGATACTTCAATTTAAAAAAAGAAGGGAGGACAAAGGGAAAAAAATACATGCCTATTATATATATGTCTTTTATCTCTATGATGAACTAAAAAAATATTTCTATGTCAACTAAGTAAACTTAGGACACATAAGTGACAAGGAAAATAAGAACAAGATTTTCCATACTTAAATCCTGATGGACCTTCTTAAAACCAGTCTTAGAAGCAGCAATATGATATATGGGCCATCTAAGGATCGTCCAACATTATGATTCTAAAATTAAAATTTTAGACTTTTGTTGGTTACAGACAGGCCACAGAGAATCACAAGAGGGGTTTCAGCTGAGCGCTACCATTTCTAGTTGTTCTTTCTCATCTTGCAAAGTGTGGTAAGGAAATAATCTGATTCGCTGGCAGGAAGGAGTTGTTGGTTGGCATCAGTCAATATCAAGTTCATAACTGCCTTTTACAGGCCATATTTAACCAGTGACTTCCTTGACTTGCAGTGGGTTTAACTTCCGCACAGCCCCAGGAATAAATTCCCTAGAAAAGAAATTTCCCTTTGGGGGAACAACTGGTCCCCTTTAAACATACAACAGGTACATGTCTGTATACCCAAATCACCCTCGCGTGGTCACTCTGAGGTACTGGTTGACTAGGAAGACTCTCACTTCAGGGTGCACCTAGGCTCAGCCGTGGGCATAGAGCTGACCACACAAACTGTCCTCACTACTCTGACACCTCCCATCACTGAGTCATAAAATTCCCCAGGGAAGAGGCTCACCAAATTACATAACTGTTCTCCCATATTCACAAATGTTCTCATGTGGCTTAATGCAAACGACTGATTGCTGATTCTTTCTTCAAACTAATGACCTTTGTAACCAAGGCTCTAGGAAAATTAACTCTCCTGCTGGCGGCCCAGCCTCGTGAGTTTGGTTGTTTCGTTCAGAGATTAATTTTTAATGGCGATGAATCCTACATTCGACTTTTCATGTGTTTGATTTCATACACACGATCACAATATTATCATACCTTTCATGATGGTGAGGATGGCATGCTGCATTATATTCAGCCAGTTACCTCTTTTCACTGCCAATGGGTCACACTAGGGGCTTTCGGGATAACTGGATGACAGGCTATATAAGAACTGGTCGGGATTTGAGAATCTGGAAAGGAAGGACCGCAAGGTAGTGTGCCGCTGGGTCTAGAGGCCAGGCTTCCTGATTCCAAGTCACATTCTTGTTCTACTGCAATATAGTTCCTTGCTGAAAAAGCCTGTTTAAACATAGTATGAATTTGACTGAAATTTAAGAGAATACCATGCATTTTCTGAAGAGTCTTGGTTTACTCAGAGGAACCCAAGTGGTTAAATAGGACATGTCCTTGTTTATATGAACTCAAACTTCATGACCTGAACTCTACAAGGAAGGGGAATGGGCATCCATAGTCCTTGATTTCTTCCCCTCTATTTACTGTGAGAATCACTTTCTCATGGGAACCTGGAGCTCTGAGGGTAGAGCCTGTCACTGGTGCCACGTTGATCTGCTACCATGGAGATCACTTTGGTAACATACAAACCTGCCTCCAATCCAGACACACAAGTATCTCATTCTGACTCCCAGAAGGATTGCTCTACCCCCAACTCCCACCAGTTTTAAAGTTCATCTCTTCTAGGACTTAGCTTTAAATGACTTTTGACTAATGACACTGGCTTTTAAATGTCATTAAAAATATAAATACTCAGAGACAAGGAGGGAGAGAATGAAAAGGTGTCTCAGCATTTTAAAGCAACAAAATTCACACAAAATAATTGCTCCCCAGGTTAGATTCATGAACTTGGTTATTACATTAAAGAACCAAAAGTAAAATGTGGAGGGGGACACCACTGGAATTACTATCTAACACTTATTAAATAGAGCTTCTTTCTCTGCACACCCAGAGTTAACCCTGGGCCACTGCCTCAGCCCTCTGGGTCTGGATGGTACAGTGACACTGTTAAGCCCTGGGGAAGACATCGTCAACCCAACATCCAAAGCCTAGCGGTGGACTTAGGGATCTCAAGGCCCAGTGGGTTTTGTTCTTTTTCCCCATAGCCACTCACGTACATTTTGCTGATTAACAGAGCCCGTGCCAAAGAGCAGGGAACATTAAAACGAAGATCTAATGCAAACATACTAATTAGCAACTTCCTTTTTTTAAATCTGAGGGGCCAGGATATTGAATTGCATTCACCTGTCAGTCATCTTGCTCCCTTTCGGGCCTCTTCTTCCTCCTAATAGATTCTCCCCTTGCCAGGCTGCCTGGGGGTGCAGGTAGGGAAAATGTCCAAGGAGCCACAGGATTGGGGTGCAGGAGAGCCCTCACTGGCTCTTATTCCAAACCTTCCCCTACCTCCAAGCGAAACAAGCAGTAAATCCGTCAATCTCTTCCACCCTTCCACCCCCACTACTTCCTCAGCAAAGGAGCAAAGGAGCATATTAAACTGTGGATTTGGCCACAGTGCTTTGACAATACTTCCTTTTTTTTCTACCTTAAACCCAAATGGGGAATACAGAATAATGAAGAAAAGGAAGTTAAAAAAAAAATACCCCATTGGCTGCTAGGGATCAATGAAAGATTAAAATGAGAGATTAAATTTCTGTACAGAAAAGATACCATTTTCTCCCCTTACTATGAACTCAAAATGACACCTACCTAGTGTTTTTTGCTGCATATGTCAAAGAATAACTTAGTACTGTGAGTCTCTTTATAATTAGGTACCAACAAAATTGTATTTTTTCCCTCAGATCTTCTCCTGGATGTTATCTATGTCTTAAATTTAAGTGAATTTTAAAACTATTTCGGTCTTCATTGAAAAATAATTTTAAAGGTCTATATTCTCAAATAAGTGAAAAATAATGAACCTTTGGACTTAAACAACAGGACACACATTAAAATATTACTTGTACAGAGGAAAGCTAATAAATCCAGCAAAGAATCAGGAAAAAATGTACTTGCTATGGAGAATTAAAACATATCCTTTTAAGATTTTTAGATATTTCTCTCTTGTAATTACCATTCTACTAAGCACAGTAGGGTCTCAATAAATACTGGAGTTTTTTTTTAGTGATTACTCAAGTTTTTGCTTTCTTAGACTGAGTGCCTACCTAATCCTTCTTTGTATTCACAGCATTGAGCATAGTGGTTCTTCAATCAATGTCTGGTGAGTAGAACAAGATTTGAATTTTCTTGAGAACAAGCCTCAGCAGACACAAATAGTATTTCCAGGGAATGCACAAGGAAAAGGATTCCATCAGTCATTTTCCCAACCTCTCGAAACATGGCCAGCATATTTCTGTCCTAAATCGCAAGGCATGGCCAGAGCTGACCAGTGAGGTTCTCAGCCAGCTTGGCCCTGGGATGAACCGGAACATGCCTTCTTCAGAGCAAGGGGCAGGGCGATGTTTGCTCAGTTTATCACCCGGGTTATATTATTCTCCACGGGGAAAGCTGCAGACTTCTCTGCCATTATAACAGTACGGTGACTATGAGGTTAGTTTGCTTCTTTTCAGGGAGCCAGTATAGGTTTGACTTCACGCCCAAGCTTTGAGGTCAATCACGTAACAATGGACAACACAGATGGGATGCACTAAAGGGTAAAAGCACACAGGTTCTGGAGCTTATAGACCTAGGTTCAAATTCTGGCTCTGCCTCAACCAGTTCTGTGGCCTTGAGTAAATTACTTAACATTGCAAAGCCCTAGTTTCTGTGTCTGTAAAGTGAAGATAGTATCACCTACCTCTCAGACTTGTTGGGAGAATAAACTGAATGAGATGATATACTAAAGTAACCCATAGTACACACCCAATAAATGTCAGCTGTTTTTACTCAATGCTTGGCTTGTCAACATTTTGCAACTGGGATCTTATACATGGTATATAATTTTTCCAGGACCTCATTTTTCCCAAGTCAACAATTGGTGCTGAGAAGATTGTTTTGAGGCAAAATTGGTAATAGTCCTTCACTCACACAAACTAGGAATTATAGGAAGAATAAAGCAGCAGTCCTAGAGTTACATATCAACACATAATAAAACCTAATTGGCAGAACCAGTTGACATTGTGGCCTCTATCCTGGAAGCCTGTTTGGACAAGGATATCCTTGATGGGAATGGCTTAAATGAACAACCATTTGCAAACATCCCCTGGAGCAGCTGGGAGAAGGTAAATCAAAATCCCGAGACAAGCTCTCTTGAGGAAATTGACATGTTCAACCCATGATCCAAAGTTATTTTCAAGTCAGCATTCACAGAAACACCCAAAACCAAATTGCTATAGCTGACAGATCTGACAAGCACCAATTTTTCCCGTTTATGTGATATACTAATAAAAAAAATCTAGCTTTCTGATGCAAGTTTCTTCATCAGACAGGCTGTTGTACAGTGAATATTTCTTCCTTACTGTTTAGAATAAATTGTATCAACAACTGGAAAAGGCAGGGACCTCTTAAAATTGATTATACAATGTCAGAGGTGGACAGAACTTATTAAAGTCATAGAGTTTGATTTCCCAGTTTTATAAATGAGCAACTGAGGCTGGACAGAGATTAAACCAGTTTGCCCCAGGCCATAGAGTTATCAAGTGACCCCTGTTAGATTCACCGCCCCCCGCAGGATTGAACCCTGACCTCCTGGCCTCAAGTCCAAGATTCTTCCTGCTACAGCACATGGCTGCTTTAAACTTCACACTTTGTTTATTTTTCCCCACAGAGCCCAAGCATACTGCACACACAGAAAGCCTCTGATAAATATTTGCCAAAGTGATCTACACATTTTACAATTCTGCTGTTTCAACCTGATATTGTATTTCAAACCCCAACAATCCTAATAATGGCTAAACATGCAGTCTTATTTGGAAAAGGCTTTAGAGGAGTTTACAAAGTGTTTCTGAAATCCTAATCAAATCTCCTCACAACCATGTGAAGAAGGTGGTGTCTCTGTACCCATCTTAAAGATAAGGAAACTGAGGGCGTGAAGTTAAGTGCCTTGTCCAAGGTTATCCTGCCAGTGGCATAGTGCTAGAGCTGGCACTCTTGATTCTAAAACCTGTCCTTTCTACTTTACTAGCCTAGGCCTAATAAATACTGATCCCAAATGACATTGCCATCATTCTTTTTCCTAGCCTGTTCCATTAAAAAAAGAAATTTAGTTCATAAGGCATCTTTGTGTTAATTTTTAAAAAAATGCAGGCTGATGGAACTATACAAAATATGACCAGCTATAGGAACATCGTCTGCCCAACACAGACCCTGATTTCCTTCAACAAAACAAAGACTTCAGACCTAGCGCCCAAGACCAGAATAGCACTTCCACTTACTGTCTGCAAGATTTTAAAGGCCAGCTCAAGGAAATGGCTGCATTTTTTTTTAACCCCATTGCTGAAGACATCTTCGATCACTGCTTTGTGTCTAAGGGGGGAGGAAGGAGGTCATTTCTGTGAGTTTTGGCCTCCCAGGTGGTAACAGAACCTATAAGCCTCCGTGTAGGTCAGGGCTGGGCGAGGCCACGCTCCAAGCCTCCAGGCGGCTGCTGGGGGTGGCTGTGAACGACAGAGTCCAGCAGCTAAGGCGCGGAGGAGGGAGAGGAAGAGGCTGAGTGGGAAGGTGTGGGGGGATGGATATAATCCAGGGTACAGAAACCTGTCAGGATGGGATTTATTTTTGTTTGGTGAGGGAGTATAACAGGGCCTCGCCTCCACTGGCAATAGCTGTTTTGAAGTGAACCCGGCTGGTATGTCTTTAATTTGTCATTTCATTATGAAACTGTTTCCCTTCCAAGAAGCCTTCAAGTCAGGAAGCTCTGTCTGCCCACACAGGAAATTCCTTTGCTTCAACTTCCCCAAAAAGGAAATTTCCCTCAGAAGTGAGCCCAGCATATGCCTCTGAGCAGAGCTGTTTCAAGAAACTCTGGCAGCTGAGTCCTGAAAACACCCTGGCTTGCTGCTGCTGGGACCTGGGGATAAACAGTTGGGCTCCCACCCGGAGCCCGGGGACCCCATGGAAACCGCCCTGGCCTCCCTCTCCGCCCTCCTCTTGCTCCTGTGCCCTCAGCCCTACCTCTCATGCGACAGCAAGAACTCTTGACTCTCCAGGAGGGGATCTGTGCCTGCAATTTTCAACCAAGAAATAGGCCTATCTGCGGACTTACCTACGTTGTGCACACACACACACACACACACACACACACACACACACACACACACACACACACACACAATTCTCACACACTCATACACCCACAGTCATCCCAAAGCACTTCAACACAAAGCACCTGTTCTTTTTATTTTAAGTTAAAAAATTTTTAATTCAACTAGACCATGAAAATCAGGAGAAACTTGAGTTTATGTGCATGGTGGGAGGGGTGATGGACAGGAGCTGTCTGGTCTTACTCCAAACATTTGATTTTTATGTTTTCCACATCATCTCAGTTTTTCACAAATCTCATTTGCTACCATTAATGCTTACACATGGAGGGCCCAAGATTGCATTTCCAGAGTTGTACTTGCTAAACACATCCAAACTGTTTTCCCACAGAAGATATTTGGGTGCTTACTATATGCCAGGTACAGTTTTAGGCACTTAGGATAAACAGACAAAAAAAAATAGAATAAAATGGAAAAAAGAGACAGAAATCCCTGCCTTCATGGACTTTAAATATTTTTTATAAAGTGACTATATCTGGCAGATGATGTTATATTATTATGGCACAATTTGCCACCTTTGTCTGAAATCATAATAGTGATTCTCTCAAACATTTGACACCAAAATAGGAGGTTTGCTCCCCCACCGCCCAGATGCAAAACACCTATTCTTGTCCTCCACAGTCCCACACACAGACTTGGGACCTCTGATGGAAAGACAGCAGTATTTCAAATGAAGAGGGTCCAGGAAAATAAAAGAATCAATTATAATTCCTAAAGCAAATATGTTACCAAATTCTCTTTTACCAAGGGTGATGGTTTTCTTTTTTTTTTCAGGAGAGCAAGGTACAGGCTTTTATTTAGAGATAAAGTGAAAGGACAGAGTTCCCGGCTCACACCAGGAGGGGACAAGAGAGTCCATGGTGGTGGTTGTCTAGGGGTTTTATAGGCAGATGAGGATTTTTTGAGAACATGAAAATAAGCTTAGCGGTGTGGACTTATTAAGTGGTCCTAGGATATTTACAATTAACTTGATACAATTAACTTCTTACTCTGTTGATTTCTCCCTGAGATACCAGCATCTTGGTCTGGAGGCTAATGAAACAAGGCCACCTGCTCGGCCTGACCCCAAGGTGGGCTGAGGCATTGTTTGCTAAATTAGTTTGCCTAGTTTGCAAAATCACCTCACTAGATGTGAAGGAGGAAAGACAGCACGTAGGCCTGGGCCTTTTAGCATGTTAAAGTGAATCTTACACATGATTATAAATGATTAGCATAAAATAAACATGTGCTAGTCTTCTTTATCTGGGGTATATTAACTGATCTCACTGAACAATGACTCTAGTAGGGGGTTTCCTTGCATGTAGTTACATTGCTCTGACTACAAATACCCTGTCTTGCTTTTTCTGGAGGCCCTCACCCTACTCTTAACTACACCCATGGTCCCTGTCTCATTCCCCCCTCTACAGATAGAGACCCTAGCTGCTGCTAGGGAAAGGGGGCAATGGCTGCTCTGGCTGCTTCATGCTGCGAGGGGACACAGTAAGGGGTGCAGCTAGGTCTGCATCACTGGTCAGTTGGGAGGACCTCGGAAGATGGGCATTTCTATCCTGGGTTCTATTGCCATCACCATTTGCAGTTTCATGGCTTCTCCAAAGCTATCCCGGACAAGCCCCCAAAGATGATGCCGGGGTTCTTGTTCACGAAGCCGAAGAATGAGCTTCACAAACACTCAAGGTAGGAGAGCAAGGTACAGGCTTTTATTTAGAGATAAAGTGAAAGGACAGAGCTCCTGGCTCCCGCCAGGAGGGGACAAGAGAGTCCAGGTGGTGGGTTTTTTCCAAACAAACTTGCCCAGTGAGGATTTTAAGTAAAACGTGGAGGGGGAAAATATCTCAAACCACAGCCATATAAAAATTAATCTCTCAGACATATTGTGAATGATCAAGTGGGTAAGAGCCCAGGGCAGCCATGTGGGAAGTGAATAATATAATAATAATACATAGAAGCTTCAGACCCAGCTTCATGAAGCTTCTGAGCAGAGATGCATTAGCAGGAAACTGTGCCAGGCTCACAGTTAAGGTTTTAATCTTCCATTTCAAATCACTTCATTAAAAGAAAAAAATGGTGTGAAAGGAAACAACAGGGAACCCAAAGCACATAAAAGAGGGAGTGGTATTGAACTTTAAACTGGGTGGCAGGTAGTGGAACAAAGACAGACACAGACAGATGAGGAATTAAGACGGCCCTGGGTTTTCATTCTGCAACCAGAATAAGATCTGATCTTCCAACACTATGCCTGTGCCAGGACTCTGTGAGGGATATTATTTACCAGGAAACAGGGTGATATTTAAGGGACAAGCGAGAATCATAGAGTTCACTGAAATCTGAATATATTAACCCTGAGGTTTGGGGTTGTGGTAGGTATTTTCTGTGGAGTGGATTTATAATTTATTTTAGTGAGTTATTCTATTTTTCTAAACTTTATGAGGTTTTAAACCACAGCTGGACCTCAGAGGGAGTCCCAACATTATTTCTCATGTTCTTAAAGAGAATGGTCCAGGGAATAATGGTCTCTGGCTTATGTTGGGAGGAAAGGTGTGGCGTGGAGTCTGATGGGCTGGCTCTGGCACCTACCAGCTCTGTGACTTTGGACGAATTCCTCAATCTCTTTAAACCTGACTTTTCATCAGTAAAGTGAGGATAATAAAACTCAGTTCACAGGACTGTCATGAGGATTCAGTGATATAATACATGTGAAAAGTAAGTACTCAATAAATGGAAGTTATTACTCCATAAGGAGAGCTATGAAGACTCTTTCTCCCAAATGCCGCACACCCACTGCTCATATAAGCCGCCCACCTCTGGCCAGCTCCTCTAAGTTTCCCACAAGTCAAGATTTGCCAGACCACTTTAACTTGAGACTTGGACTAACAGGTCCCTCAGCCATCTGCATGGTCTTGGCATTGCAATCCATCAGTCACCCCAGAGATAGCGACATTTTGGTAAGAATGGTTGAAAGGTTTAAGATTTCAGATTTACACCCCCAAATCCACTACTCCTCTCAAGGAAATGCAGATGACTTCCACAGGTTTCAGCATGCCAGAGGAAGTCTGACTTTGTTCAGTCAATACTGCTAGTAGCGACGTCTTGAGACCACCAGGCTGGCAGGGGAAGCAGCAGATTACTCCTCTTGGTCTCAGAGGTCCAGTTTCACATCATCTAAATCAAGGGACCTGTTAGTCCAAGGGACCTGAACTTTCTATCTAATCTTATGTCTGGCCCCTCCATGGAGAAGGCTAGCCCCAAGCAAAATTAGGGAATTTATCTCCAATTCTACCTCCTTCCTTGACCTCCCATGCTGGCCATGGTTGTTCTAGTTCAAAAGATTTGGGAGGTCTGATAACTAATTTTCATTAAGGTATCAGGGACTTAAGGTTTAATTATCTATATCCAAGGTACTAGCTGCTATCATAACTATTACACTCTTAAAAGAGGAGAGCGAGATGCCAAAGGAATGTCTCTTCACAGTGGCACCATAGTAGGTCACTGTGGGAGATACTTGAGTTCAGGACACTCTTAAATCATTGCAAGTGGGTGACCACAAACCCTGCCGAAGCATAACATTGGTCTCATTCACAGACAACTGTACACCCTCTGTCCAGGATCCAGAGTAGTGTTAAGGAAACAATAAAAGTGTAGAGCCAGCCACTTTCGGAATCTCAATACTCCTTCAACAAACAAAGAAGTACAAGACATGAGATGGCTGCACAGCGGGATGTACAACGCCAACACCACAATACCCAGTTGTATGTCTCCAAGTCCTTTCCCTGGGTCTCTTTGGGTGGTAGGAATCGCCACAGAAGCTCCATGAGGCAGATATCCAGAGAACAGCTATAAGCCAATCCGAACCAAACTCCCCCCTCCCCACCCACACACTCATTTGGATTCATCTGAAATAAAATTTTTCTTTGCCGAAGCATCAAAAGAAAAAAATGTTTCCTTATACAAGATCCAAACAAACGTTACATCTGTTTAGATTTCTGTGGGTCTCTCAAGTTCCTCTCGGCATGATCAGAGAATTAAAGCATCGTCTAAAAGGACGTTTATAACCCATGACTCTCAAGCGAGGAATCTCTCCCTCAGGAAATTTCTGTTGCAGTTCCTAAAAGACCTGCACATAAACCCCAAATACCTGGGTGAATATTTGAATCACGGCCAGGTTTTAAGGGCAGCGAGAGCCACACACAAAACGCTTGACAGAATTGTAAATAGGGGAACAAGAACTCTCTGTCCGGGGCTGGGAATCTGTGAGGTGCTTCACCACCATCTCCCATGTGAAGTGAACATTTGAGGTAATGTGGGAGTTCGGGGCTGTGAGAACAGCAGTATGGTAGGAATGAGAATGAGAGGAAGAGGGGAGAGTGGTTCACACAGAGTAGGAAAACAGGCCCCAAATAGATTAACCTTCCGACCTATCTGAATAACAGGTCTATGACCTCGCCCCTGCTCAGGCCTAGTTCCTGAAGCAAGGCAGTCGACGAGGAAGGAGAAAGAGGAATTTTATTTCCTCCAGAGGGTTGGCACCAAATCACTTGTGCATATTTGTTCCTCTACAGAGAGCTCCTGAGGTTGATGACCCAAGAGCTACTTAAGGAGGCAAAATAAAACCCCTCACCAGCTGTGTTCACAGGTCCCTGCTGCTTTGGGCTGTCCTTTCTCCCTAATCCTACACCCCCTTTTCACAGACTGCGACAATGAGCAGATGATCTGAGTAACTAGTTCAGGTCGTCTATTTAGAAATAGTTTCTTGGATGTGAGTTTTCAAGCCCAGGGGATAGCACAGTGTCACAGATTCTCTCTGCTGGCTGGGGTGGACGGTTATGTGCTTTAAAGCTCAGTATAAAAGCCTTCCCTTTAGAAGCTGAAAGTCTCCATTCCCTAGCCAACTGTGCTTTTTCCCCCATAATTAATTCATGCGGTATTAATTGTGCATGTGCTATGGGGCCAGCTGAAGCAGGACATGGCCTGTCCATGCAGATCAGCTGGTTCCACAAAGCCCGAAACCTAGTGGATGCCATTTAAGGAGGGGACAAAATGCAGATTGTCATTTTTACAGGTTACTGGAAAGGCAAACAGGCTTCAAGTTGCAGAGGGGATTCCCACAGACGCAGCTGGGGTCAAACAGGTAGTTACCAGAAGCCACATCTATGCGTAACACACTGAGCAAAGGGCCAACACACAGACAATTCTTAGGGCCACTGGAACAGAGGAGCAGGCCTGAGGTTCAGCTGTAGGTCCTGGAACCAGCACAAGTGGCCGTGAAAAGCCTTCAGAAGACCTGCAAGGCCTACGAGCTGGCTCTGGGCAGCATAGGGAAGTGTCCAAAAGTGTCTGGAGTTGAATTTCCATATTTCCTTGCAGGAGGGCACCTTCACAAAACAATCAGAGCTCAAGTAGAGGGCAATTTCCTGCGTCAGTGAAATACCACCATGTGCACTAAAATTTGAGGCTGAGAGCTAGCAATCAAGTGACTGATCATGACACTTAGCATTTATTGGTAATGCTGCACTGGTAATATACCTGGTGTTTCTTTTCTGGAAGTAGAGAATAAAAGGTTTGAGCTGTAAGAACCTAGGGAATCATATGCTCAGGCTACTTTACTTTACAGATGAGGAATCTGCCCTCCTGGCAGAAAGAATGAATTATTTGGGATAACCCCACAAGTAACCATGCTGGCCAGTGCTCAGAGGACGGAGCCCTAGGCACGAACTTCCCTGCTCAGGAACTCCGTGACAGAGCTTCCTGGAATGTATGCCATGTGGGTAAATCAAGGCATCAAAATGTCAGTCAATTTTTCTGAAGCACATCAGTTTAACAAAAATTTCAGGAAGAGAAATGCTTTAATTTGTGAACTCTCTACACAGAGAGTTGGATTTGAGCTTTTATCTTCCTGTAAATTCAACAATAATTTGGTTTTCAACTCTGATTTTATCCCTTTGGTCTTTCTTGTCTGTAGGTTATATAAATTTCACTTAAACAAACACACAAAAAAATCAACCTGTTAGCTTGGATTTTTTTCCTTCAAATGAACGGCTAGAAGGAAGTGACTTTCATCAGTTCCTAAAACTTTGTAAAAGCAGCATGGTGAAGACAGCCTGCCTGCGTTTGGGAATTTTATCTGGATTCAAATCATGGCTTGTCCACTTTCTCTCTGTGTGACCTCTGGCAAGTGTTTTACCACTCTGGGCCTCAGATATAAAACAGAGACTATCCACCTTGCAGTGTTAGCGATTACTCAGGATGATACACATAAAGTTCCAGGCACATAGAAAGTGGCCCATAAAGAGTAGTGACAGTAATTACTTATTCCACACATTATAAAGCAGAGATTCGTTACAGAGGTATCTTATCACAGTTGACCTCAGAATGGCTCCTAAGGAGAAGCACAATTTTATAAACTGGCAGATGGGGGGCATGACAAAAAAAGGAAACTTATTCGCAAAGGTACGCCACTGCTGGAAAACAAATGGGAAATTAAATCTTAACATTGTTACTTCTAAAGTAGAGCTACATAAACTGCCTGATACCCCTGTAATTTTCAACATCCTTCAACACTCATCTAAAACACTCACACTTTTTTTTTTTAATGGCTATTACATCTCTCATTACAACCCTTTGCCCTCTTCCGTGAACCACTTGGTGAATGCCCCTCCCGGCAGAGCAGAGAACTCAGCCCCCAGTGAACTGGTGAATAAAGTGTTCCCCTCACAGCCCCGCAAGGCTTAGACTTTTTCTTCCAGGCATCTGATCTGCATCCACCAGGCATCCACACTCTTTATCCAGTCACTCATCTGCAATCTGCATTTCTATTACGGAAATCTTAGAGCCCCCATTTAAGACTATTTCTATCCATGCTCTACAAGAAACAGAAATAGAGATTAATTTCAAAAGAATGGGGCTTAGTCCACCTACCCAAAATGAAAGCAGTAACTATCAGGGCTGGTGACTAGTTATTCTTGGGAATTTACAGTCAGCCCGTGGCCAGGGACAGGGAGAGCTTCTCTCTCTCAAATCCGGCTCTGCCTTGCTTCAGAAGAGACCAGGAAAAAGACTCCCCCCACCCCCACCCAACACACACACACCAAACACACACAGACGGTTCCGGCAGCTGAGCCAGAGCCCTCCTATGGCAACAGTGAAATCACAAACACCTGACGGTCCTTGATAAGGTTCACCTCAGGAAAAGCACACAGACAAAGTGGTCAGGGTCATTCCTGATAGAAACTCTAAGTGTGAGCTACTGATGAGGTTTAACTCAGGCATGAAGCAAAATGGGAGAAAATATCTGTTATTTGAGAATGGAAGCGTTATTATAGATTTATAGAGACTCAGCCCAGTTGATGCTCTGAGATAATGATGAGGAGGTAGGGGGCGCCCTAGGGAGCATACTCTCAGCCAACACCACACAAAGGCTTGAGGGTGCCTGCCAGCAAGGACCATGTAGACGTCCATGAGGCTGACCCTGGCCGTCACTGCCAGGGACTCTCATCATGCAGAACCCTGATGTGCCAAAGGGAAGACCACAGAGGTACTGATGGGCTGGGAAAATCCAAGGGGGGATAGTTGAGAGGAACAGGAGAAATGGAAAGACCGTTTTCTACTGTTGTTGCACCAGTGTCTACTCATAAATCTGACTGGCTTTTATTTTTAAATGGCTCTCTCACTTAGTCTGTCATAAACTTTCCATATTGAGGCTGGAACAGAGCCAGGCACCTCTGGGCCCAGATAAACAACCCACAGCACCAGGTAGGAACAACCAGTTGCTAATAGCTTCCAAACGTCCACTTCAGAATTCCAGGGAAACTGCAAGCCGTCCCTTCCCATCCCCACAGGAGCTACTGTGTCAGAGCTCATGCCGGAGGAACTGCCTTAAATGGACACACAGCGCACAGCATGAAATGCGAAGCGAAAGAAAAGGTCAGTAGACCTCTGGTTATATATATATATATATATATTTTTTTTTTTTTTAAAGAGACGTCTATAAATAGCTGCATTTATTGAAGCTGCTTCCTTATCAGGAAGCATGGAGCTAGGAATTAATGTCTGCCTGCATCGGAAATTCTTTCAGACAGCAAACCCAAAAAGGAAATTTCCCTTCCAAAGCCTTCTGGCTGTTCTGTTGTGGGCTGTTTTTCTCTTCAAGCTGTTTGAGGCAGCTAACCAGGGCCCTGGTACAGTCAACATGTTGCTGGAAATGTAAAAGCTTTCAAGCATTTGAATGTAAAAAGTGAAGGCCCCTGAAGAAAGGAGACAAAATACACAGTGCTGGTGGTCGGCCATCTTCAACAGAAGTCATTATTGCTTTATCAAGATACTGACTGAGAATTAAATCTCCTTTCCCATATCCTTGCCTCAACTGCACTGGTGATGTCACGGCACGTCACTGGCAGCTGTGCATGAGGGGCCACTTTTGGAAGACTTAGAGTGAAGAGGACAGTGGAGAATCTGCTAGGTCTTAGAAGAAGGCTGGGAAAGCTGAGGAGGGAGATTTATAGATTCAGGCAAGGCCAATGAAAAAAATAGCTCCAGGCAAAGGGAGAGAGATATGGTGTGGGTAGGAAAAGGCCTGGATGGAGTGCCCTAGAGCAGAAGTGAGCTCCTAGAAGTCAGAGGGAGATGTTAGAAAATAAAGCTGATTTTCATTGTAACTTTGGGAAATCAGTCTTATACCCATATCGACAGAACTCTAGGCCCTTTCCTTATTGAAACAAACAAGGACATGAATCCTTGTCTTGGCTCTAGAAAATGAGATAGCCACCTCCTTAAAATAGGCTACTTACCAGTTTTGGAAACTGAAACAGAGTT
This sequence comes from Smutsia gigantea, assembly GCA_032199065.1. Taxonomy (NCBI): domain Eukaryota; kingdom Metazoa; phylum Chordata; class Mammalia; order Pholidota; family Manidae; genus Smutsia; species Smutsia gigantea. The sequence goes on from JAVSCE010001007.1 coordinate 94,212, forward strand.
CTAGTGAATTACTGACCACTGTTTGCCAGGCACGTGCTAGGTGTTATACACATAATGGGCTCTCATATTTACAAAAAAAACCCTCCTCAGTAGGTGTAACAAAAAATTGAATCTTAGAGAAATTAAATCATCTCTTTAATAGAAAGAGGCAGCCCTGGAATGCAAGCCATCTCAGGTCTGTCTGAACCCAAGCCCTGTCTATTACGATGCTTTTCCATTTGTAAACTCCCAGAAAAGCAGTGGGACCTGTTCCCAGGAGGTCATCCTGGTGATGTGCCAGGGAATGTGGGCACTTAGCTGAGCCCCACTTCCAGAGCTGGCTCTCTGGTTGCAGAGAGAAAGTGGAATGCAACCCAGGATCCTGAGAGAGTAAAGAGAGGAGCAGGAGAATTGGGGGAGCCAGACCAGAATCCAGAGTAAGAAGCTCTTGTTCCTGATGAGGTTCAGGACAAATGAACAGTCCAGTGCATTCCTCCGCCACAGCTGCTCCCAGCCCCCGCACCGATGGCCACCCAGACTCCGACAGCGAGCAGTGCCCTTGCTTCCAAGTCCACGAGATTCTGCCATTATGTTTTCTCCTAAGGAAGCGAAATGGTGATTTCTAAAGCGCAAATTGTGTTAAGACTCTTCACATGCTGGGTGACTCTGGGCAACTCAGTGGCCCTCTCTGAGCCACAGTCATCCCATCAATAAAACAGAATTAGTTACACCACTTCAAGGACTGTTGCATGATGAAATAAAGTAATTCCACTTTTGTTACTGGTAACAATATAAAATATTAACTCTGATTTTATTTAATTTCCGTTTTTGCCTCTTCTTTGGGAACAAAAATAACTGGGGAGTATATAAAGTGTTTGGTTGCTACAGCTAAATAGAGAAGAGAGACACCACATTGTTCTTCACTGTCCGGGTTCTAAGATAGCTTTGCCTGTACATGACTGTCCTCAACTCAGTTACTCTGCTGAGAATGCAAAATTGCCAGGTGGGTGAGCAGCAAGGTAATGTTTCCAAAGGAAGAGCTTAAATTAAATTATTAAACACAAGCAGGAGTGGTAACATAAGAATTCTGGAAGATTCACAAGGAAAAGAAGTAGAGCCAAGGGACTATTTCTGGTGTTCTGACTCTAAAAACTCTGAGCAGCTATTATGGCTATTTATTAACCCACAACATCATAAACCGTAACCCTATTAAATATGATAAACGAGTCCTAGGTTCCAATTCTTAAATATCAATTCACAGGGATTTTAGAAGGCCAAACTGACACAGCAAAATGCAAAGTCTTTGTGCAAATGGCATAATGGCAACCTGTGATTAGATGCAATTATAACAACAAAGGGGAAATGATCATGTAAAAAGGAATTTAAAGACAAAACATTTAGTGACTTAAGTTCTGCCTCATAAGTCTGAAATGCACTTAACTGCTATCACACGGGCAGCCCTGAGAATCACTGTGTAAGCCGGTTCCACAGGGCTCGTACCCCCCTAAGGCACCTCTGATGGCCCCTCAGCACCCTGTCTCCCTGAATTTAGAAAAAGGGGGCTTTGGGGGCAAAGTAGACAGAGTCTCTCTCCCTCACACCACAAGGCCCCCAGAGAGAATTAGCAAGAGGCATCCCTTGCTCCAGGCAAAAGCCTTTCACTGCTTAGAGGGTCAAGAGTGACCTTCTCCAGGTACTCTTAGGGGCTCCTTAAGCCTTTAAATGTATTCAAGGTATGAGGAACAGCTAATGTTCTCTTTAAAGAATAGAACTTTTCATTTTTCACTTACCTGCTATGTTTATCTACCCTCAAGCTTAAAAAAAATAAAATTCAGTACCCTTTGTGGAAGAAGAGGAAACAAGAAACCCCATCTCAATAGCCACCCCTGTGTTTGCTCTCCTGGTGAAGCAGGGAAGTTCCAGCAAGCTGTTGCAGGACTGGTCAAGGGCCCTCACCTGCACGCTTGGGTCGTGAGGAAGCCAGACCAGGAGGGCACAGGCTGGCCCTTCTCCCCTTTCCGAGGTGCCCCTGCCTGTCCCTCTCAATTTCTCTATAATCACCACTTAACACTTTGCTCCATTTATCACTTAGCTTCACCACAGGCAAATAAAAGGAAAAGGCATTACTTTGAGTTCTCGATAGCCTGCTAATTTGTCACACTGTGTCTTCAGCTTGGGTATAGCTCTGTGTGTGCAGAACGAAATAGTGAGAAGCCCTCAGCACAAGAATCTTCAATATTATGACCCCTGTCTTTCCCCCAACCAGGAAAGGATATATTTTGATTTAAGAATGAAAAGAGAGGAAGAAACACTTAAGAGAAAAGGTTTATCAGGAGATCAATGAGGATAAATGGTGAAAAGAAGCCACTTCGAGGCATACCAGTCTGGTGAGTGTATCTTTAAAACAAGCAGCTAAAAATGCTTTCAACCTAGCAATACCATAAATGTCCTGTTGCTGTCTTGGCTTACAGATTCTTCCCCGTACTTTCCACGAGCATTCCACTGGGAATTGTCTGGAATCCCAGATTAAAACAGCAATAAACCCAATTCCCTTGTTAGAATATTTATTTTCTTTTAGGTTTGGAAACCCAGCCAGGTTGCATCTTCAAGTACATGGCACAGCCTCACCCATCCTACAAGCTACATGAGATGTTTCTCAGGCAGCTCCATAGGCAGCTGAGTCCTGCAACAGAAGCGGGAGGAAGGCTACTTAGTTTCAAGTGGAAAGCCCCAGCTGAGGACAACCAGCAAGAGCCTGGAAACCTCCATTTTTGGAGGATTTATTCCAGATGTCGGAACCAGCAGTGTCACAACGAGGCTCCCGCAGATTACCAGGGGGGTCTATAAAGTCAGGCAGCCGGAGATTACGCATGCAGGCAAAATCATCGCCCTGACCTGAATCCGTAAATCTAAGGTCAGCCATAATGTGCTTCAGTCCTATGTCTCATAATTATCTATAGGGGATCCATCCATCCACCCATTCAAAGGAGATATGCAGACTATTCAACAACTGACTGACCAGTTAGAAGCTTGCAGCCATAAACTCTATAGCCACATCAGTGAAAACTAGCTCAGTGTCAACCCTGAGTTCATCCACCTACCCAATCATTGGACAGATGGATGTCGGACAGAACCAACTTTGAATCCCGGCTCTAGCTTTTACTAACGGTGTGATCTTGGCAGGTTACTTAAATTCTCTAGACCCTAAATTCCTTCTGTGTGGCATGAATATAAAAGTATCTATTTACACATATTATTGTAAGAATTAAATAATTCACATAAAGGGCTTCACACAATGCCTGGTACAAGGTAACCCCATGATAAATATTAGCTATCATAATTATGTGCCAGGCACATGGTAGAGTCCGGCAAGACGGTAGTTGAGCTGCACAGCTGTGATTCAATGAGGAGACTGTCCAATCCAGAAAAAATTTTAAGCGTTGGGAGGGAAAATGATTCCTTAGGGGAGATCATACTATTTTAAAGAGGGCCTTTAAGTATTCTCTTGTCCAATCACAATAATGTATGGTAGGAAAGCTGAGTGTTATAATGACTGAGTCACAGTCAAAGAGCTAGTTTAACAGTAGAACAAGTTACGAATTATCTCCGGACTGCACTTTGGTGTGTTTATTAGTTTGTTTTACCATGAGAACAACTTTTGGAGAGGCAGTTGTATGGCAAAAGAGCTTACCTATAACAAGCATCCAGAGGTGAACCAGCATTAGGGCCTCCTTGGGAGGATGTCTCCAAGTATAGGAATTAAAATCTCTGAAAGAAACCTCAGCCTGTTTGGGATAAGTGTTCTTCACAATTTTTTTTCTCTCTGTACTATACTTCAAGCCCCGTAAGAGTGGAGAGGTTGGTCTGTTTTTGCCTGCATGCCATGAGTACACATCCTGTAGTGAATATCCTGAAGTGAACATAATGGTCACCAGAGAGCATCTGGAGTAAAAGATTCTGTTACCCAACTGTGGTTTCTTTTCCAGTCCTGTCTGCTCCAATGGTGCCACAACACCCCGGTTTACTAAGGATGAATGGCCACAGCCGTGACCCTAGCACCTGTACCATCCCAATCACACCCTTAAAAGTTCACTATGGAGAAGAGAGCAGAGCTGAGCTGTGCCCTTTACTCCTTGACCAGGGGAAGCTGGAATGTGCTGACTGTAACATGGAGCACATTTGTAAATACTGAGGGACGCCGTATGCTGGAGGAGGGGAAGGATTCTCAGGGCCCCTGATTCCTTGTCCAAAAAAATCCCAGCAGCCATCTGCTTGGTGGCAGAGAAAGAACAGGCCAGCAATGTCCCCCCAGTGCCTCTAGCCTCACAGTCATCTGATCGCCTGAATTATCACAGAGAGAGAAAGAGAAGCCTGTGTCCTCTGTCTCTATTGTTCTCCACTTTCAGCAAAAAACCTAGCTTCTGAGGAGGGATGGAACAAGAGGAGGAAAGTATCGTGGGGAGCACCGCCATGCCAGAACGAGATGGCAAACACACGTGCGCCACCATTTAAGCTATTAGGAACCAAATGGGGAAGGGCCAAGGTGACTCCCAGTCTCCCGCACGATCTAGACATGTGCCCTCAAGATAACAGTCAGGCCGGAGAACCTGGCATCTTCTGGGACACCACGGTCAAGGTGGGAGTCAGGTGATTCATCCTCCCCAGCGGCCCCCACCACATTTTATGATCTGGGCTGGGTGGCAGCACAGTAAAGAGACAAAAAGGAAACGACAGGTGTCAGCTGTTTTGGAGACTGGCCCCAGAAGCACAAGTGCACGGGCTCTGCTGCTCTGCCAAGGAGCAGCTGAGGGTTCGTTCAGACGGGAGGTGGCGGAGGCGAGGGTAGGAATGACTTATTTGGGAGAGAAAGGTGGAGACACCACAAACTAGCTGAAGCTCTGAGGGACCACAGGCCAAGAGAAGTGAGAGAGAGGGGAATGAAGGCAAGGAGGGGGACAGAAAGGCCAACTCTAGGCATGTAAACGCAGGAGAGAACAGCAGCCAGCATGGAAAAAGAGGGAGGGGAGGCCCTATGAAGGAAGTAAAACACACAGCCTCAAAGCAAAGCAGGGAGTGGTTCTGGCTTAGAAACTGAGCATGACTTAGAGCCTGGGAAATATTAAAGGGGGGTAAGTGTGACCTTAGGAAGACAGACCAACTCTCCTAAAAGTTCACTTTGTCTCTTAGGAGATTTACTTGACACTGCACCTACTGCACATTTCCAGATTTGGGGGTGACACGGCATGGTCGGAGACGACTGAATACACGGAGAAACGAGGGCCGGGAGCCTCGAGCCAGTCAAAGCCATTTCGGGATTGGGGTGGAGAGTCCAAAGCAGCTCCTCCACACGGTGTGCAAAGCCCGGGGCAGGCCCGCGCCCGGAGCCCCGCCCCCGACCCGCGCAGCCAATCGCCAGGCACCGCGGTGCGCCTGTCCCGCCCCCTGCCTCCCACGACCCAGGCCCGCGAACACTCACGCAGGTGCGCGGGCAGGCGGATCGAGTCTTCCTCCATCCTGAGCGGTCGCGGCACTGGAACATGAAGTGGAGTCGAGGGGGCGTAACTCGGCACTGGACTCTCGGGAGGTGTATATGAAATTCGTTCCTGCTGTTAAAAAGAACAGGAGGGGGGGGGGAAGAAGACCATGAAAGCTCGAAATTGAGATGTGAAATCAGCAAACGGGTGGGGAGCAGAAGGGAGAAGGCCGTCAGGGCAACCCTGCATGCCCCTCTCTGGACTCTGTGCAGTTGTCTTTCAGATCCCTAGCACTCGGGATTTACAACAAAACTCGGGAAAAGCTTATTTAAGGCCTTTTCCTTTGGACTATAGGTCAATAGGTGTCCAATTCTTCTCTGTACTACTGGTTTGCTGAAGTAAACAGGGGAGACGCGGCAGAGGAAATGAAACAGTATGTCCGAGAGAATGCTTTGAAGACTACTCTCTCAAAAATTACTTTTCCAAGTCACATAATTAATGTCACTAATACATTAAAACCACATTTCCTCTTCCCTGGCAATATCCCCAGCTTCTCATGCAAGTACGATTCTGTGCTCAGATCCAATGAGAGTTGAGCTCGAAGTGATGGCTTCTAAGTTCTAGATTTAGTTCATAAATCTGCAACCAAGATTTTTCTGTCATCTATCTGTCTCATTATACAACCCCAAATGTCCAATGTTTAATTTTTTCCTTCACAGCCAGGAATTATCTGCAGCACTAAGGGATCTCTCCTTGTCCCATCATTCACCATCTCAGAAACAGTAGTTCCTTTCCTTCTGAAGTTTGTGAGAGCTCAGTCAGAGGATTATCTGCATTTAAGGAAAAGTACTGTTTAATTAGAGATACTTATTTAACTGACAAGGAAAGGGGGGTGGGGAGGGGGAATTCCGCAGATCCATTGTTTAAATTCAAACAGGCATGTTTGTTTGCTCCATTGAAACAGCTGGATGGGATGGGAGGATCAGTATTAGTTTTAACTTAGACGTGGCAAAAAATGGCAAGGAACCAACTATTGTGTTTGGCTACAAGAGCAATACAGTTTGCATCTGAGATCTGCATATCAACTAGTTTGACATGCAGGCCATACATAAACATAACTTCTGTTAGTTTCTGTGGTTTAACTGGGCACAGCAAAGTGGGGCACACAAGGCCCAAAAATAAGTTGGGGGAAAAGATCAGTAAGATGCCATTATGAAAAAAGAAACCAGTAGCAAAAGAAAAATCACAGTAAAGGAAGGGGCTCTGTACCTTTTAGAAAACAGTTCTCTTAACATTTTACATTTTATCAAATATGCAAAGGGAAGCAAGGATGTCCCCCAGCCCTATAACCAAATTAAAGCTTCTCACAGTCTGGGAAGTTGGGAGTTGTGGAAGGAAGTTTCAATTTTAAATGGATATATACATATTTTTGTAATTTCCAAATGGAGTCACTATACCTTCCCTGAGTCAGCAACTAGGGCATTTGGACTATTTCTGTTTAAACATACATCCTAAAGTTTCCTGGTGAATTTCTTAATTAAGGGCAGGCACATACATCCTAGATATCATTTCTGTATCAATTAAGATGTCCTGTGTAAGGTCACCTAGAGGCAAAACTTTCAGCTTCACTTTTCTTGAATTTTACCAAACATCACACATATTCTGAGCAACTCTAACTTAGGATGAGTTATATTTTTGGTGTTCGGCCTGGGGTTTTTGAGGTGAAAGACACAAAGACATAAATACACATATGGGAAACATACAAACTCTGTTCAGAGGTTTTTCAAGGTGAGATAGGCTTTTTAAGCATTTTAAACATGATCTGTTTTTCTAGATTAACAAATTATTCATACACTTAAACCCTCAAATAACTTCCCAGTCCCAATATACATCTAGATATCTTATCTACCGTTAATTTTATTCCCAGAAATAGCTTTCTGTTTTGTTAGGGTTTTTGCAGAAGTGAAACTGTTGATGAAGAAAACATCGTGCAGCCAAGGAGTTTTCAAATACCATGAGTGTGAGAAAAAAAAAAAAAGACGGTATTTTATAATATGAGTCTTTCTCTTAAAGCAAGGAAAAACCCACAGGATCCTTTACCTAGTCCATATGAATGATAGGCCACACCTCATCCCTGCTTCCTGACCACTCACCAACTCCACCAAGGACAAGCTGGGAGGAATCCAGCCCTCAAAGCAGATTTTACTTTACTTCTTGGGAAATCTACCTCTGGCCCACTGGCAAAAGAGTCAAGCTATCACCTTTAATGTATATACATTCCGACTTACTAAATTAATCGTTATGTTGTACCTTCATTTCACTATACTTTCTTTGGAGGCAGACCCAGCGTGTCTGCACCTCTGTCTGGTTCCCTGTCTTTACTGCTACACTGAAATGTCGCACGTTGGTGTTTGTTCTGGGATTTTATGCAACCCCCACATCAAAAAAGTTCTAGATGGAGACCACTGTGCTGTTTCATGATGAAACCTATAAAAAGAAGGCCAGACACTGAGTGATTGTGGACCCTGAACTCCTCTCATTCCTGAAGATAGTTTCCACTCAGCAATATATGAGACACCATCAGCTGGGATGGGAAGCTCTTTTTCAAAGGTTCAATAAAGAGACTTGTCAGTAACAGAAGAGAGGGTACCTTGACTGAGACAATGAAAAAGAAAAATGTGCTTCTGGGGCCTTAAGCAATCTGCTAGCAGCCATTACACACCTAATGTGACCCGGGGCTCAGCAGACAGCTGAGGGTGTTGCCCAGTGCGTGGGCTCCTTTCCAAAGAGAACAAAACACACACCTGGGAATCACAGACTTATTTCCTTTTGCATCTCTTTTTGTTAATCTCTGGGTGACTCATGTGGTCCTCATTTTTTAATCTCTTATATTATAACTGTGCACTTAACATCTGCAATGGAACAATCGGAAGACTACCAGCAATTAGAAGTATGAAACAGATAGAGCTATCTCAGATGGAGACATCTGACAGAGGCTTAAGGAGACTAACCTCCAATTAAAGAAAACCTCCTTACTTTCACAAGGGCTTCTCTGGTCCCACCTCAACAAAAGAAAGGGGAGCACCCACCTGCAGCTGATTCACCTCCAGAGCAAATTGTCAGCTGGATGACAACCACAGTGTTTTATTTCCATGTTACAGAGGGGAATAGTGATTTTAGGATTATAACCACTGCTCTAATTAAAATGCTACAGACAGTGATAGTAATGCATTCCAGCGTTGTAGGGGATGCACTGCCGGCGGAGGTCAATGATGTGACTAAAAATGCCGTGATGTGGTTTACCTTACAGTTTAGATGCTGAAGAAATAAAGCATGCTGTGCTCAAATCTGCAGATACAGCCTATCAAAGCAACCGGCTGAACAGAAGGGAAAGTCTGACACTTCTCCGGCCTATCGGCACACCTACTGGGGAGTGGGGCTGGGGGGAGGAACAGCAGCACGACACTCTGAAAAGAGAAAATAAGGCTCAAAAGAGTTTTAGACAAGGGATGGAATGGAAATTTGACTAAACATTATAGAAGCTTTTTTTTAAAAAATTAAATGGAACATGGAGTAGGGTCGCTGCAAGCAAATTACCGAAACCAGAATGAGTTCTATTCCCTCTCTGGTTCCCCCTTAACCATGAAAGGCCAATGAAGGGCACCCATCTAATTCTGCTCATTTTTAAACCAAGTGCTTAAGGACCTGTAACTCACATACAACAAGCTTATACATGTTGTGCTCAGCAAGAGAATGGCGTTTCTGCTCCCACCTTCCAACCCAATAGTTGTATATTACAGAAAGAAGAGTCAAAAAATAAATATTCTTATTACCAAAAAAACCGAAACAACTTTCCTTTTCAAAACTATTCAATACAGAGTCACGGGGATTCCCCCAAGTGCATTTACCCATTTGTTTTTACATCATTAACTCCTTAAAAAGGCTGAAGGGTTGAGAAACTTAGAGCCTATTGCTAATTAAATACTAACTTTCTGGAAATAAACATAAAGCATTTCTGGAATTGAGAAAAAAATAAAAATTAAAGCTTGGTTGTACTTGCAAAAAGATGGTTTATAGGTAATTTCAAAGATTCCCCTACCATGGAGCTGAGATGTCCTTGATTAAGGAACTTTTTTCAGAAAGAGCCCCCATCCCCATTACAAATGCCAGGATTACCCCAATAATGGTTTCTGAAGCCTGTGTAAAGTCCTGAAGAGGAGTGTCATGGAACAGAGTGGTGACTATAACCCTCTCTTGGGGAACTGTGTAAAAATGCTACTGGTGCCCTTTTTATTCTGTAGCACTTCGGTGTCCCTTCACTACACTGAAAAAAGACAAGATGGAAAACAGCATACAGGGGTCATGCTGGTAATACCCCATATTTTTAGGGAAGGATCTGTTTTGCACTCTGCAGGTTTTTAGGAAAGCTGCCTGGGAAAGCTGATGCTTGTACTTCAGTCTTTTTCTATAGGTTGAAGAGAAGAATCTCTCCAATGGGAAGGTGTTTATTGAGATTCACTGAACTAAAATCTGAATACACAATTATTTAAATACACTCTTTAGCTGCAAAATGATTCAAGGTGGTGGCTATGGCTTTCATTAAATAAGTTTTCATTAACCAGTGAAATCTACATCTCACCAAAAAATTGAACTAGACTGAAATCTGAGTGGCCCAGTTTCCTAGGTTTTGAACATCATGGATGCAAACAGACATGAATGAGAACCTAAACTAACACCTTCTTGAATGTCAAGTTCTCTCTTTTGAAAAATGACCCTGACTTCCTTGTTCACCCCCAAATTTCATGAGATTAACTTAAAGAATTTAAGAGAAGATGCAAACCTCAGCCTTCTTTTCTAAGTACGTTGTACACACAGCTACAGACCATGACATTTTTGGCATCTCCCCAGAAAGAAAACAGTAAACCTTAGGATCTGGGATACACCTTAGGATCTGAGGTATTCAAATATGAATTGTGAAGAAACCCAGAGCTATCAACTCACACAGCAGTGAAGTTGGGATGTGATCTTTCCATCCCATAGGGGTTCCAGAAGATGTCTAAGCCAGAGGGCCAAGTCCACTTTCCTCTTAGTGCCCAGCTCCTCTACTGAGAAAAACATCCCTCCAGGCGCCAAGTCATTGGATTTTTACCACCCAGTTGGTTTTTGGGCTTTAACATGCTTGCAGTAATTTCAGGGCAAAAAGTGGGCATACCTGGTAAAAGTTACGAAAGATGGGAATACACTCCTGGTCTCTGGAGCTTCCTCCCTTGGTCACCTGGATGCCCACTCAGCCCTCGGCAGGGTTGAGGCAGAGGTACCCCTGACAAACCACACTCACAATGATGTGGGGGTCTTCCTAGGAACCCGGCTTTACCAGTCTCTGGAATAGTCTTGCTTTGGACATCTAAGAAGATGGGTTCAGGACATGAAATGTGCAGATTCCTGCATATTGAGAACTGAAATAGTTCCTTTTCCTCATCTTCCTAGCCTATAAGATCCTAAAATCAAACAGATACAATTAAGTCACAGCATCCTAGTCTTTTACGCAGAACTGTTATTTATGCACAATTAGGTGAATGAAAAGAAGTGTTAGCAATAGGCCCTGCAATCAGGCATTGCCGTAAAAGGTCATTAAGGTTTATTTCTCCCATTGATTGTTAAGGAATCGTTCAGCATTCATCAAGCATTCACCAGGAGCCAAGACCTGTACTAGGCGTTATGAATTCTGCCACCATATGTCCTAGAATTTCCAGGATGGCCCCATTATTAAAAATTCTGTATTATCTTACCCATAAATACATATAGGTATTCATAATAAATACTTATTCTCCTAGAATGCATGTCCCTATCTTAGCAGGAAAATATAGTCACTGCAACTATCAGGGACAGAGCACTGAGAATGTGCTTCGGTGAAGCTTTTATTTAAGATTCACAATACCCCTGCAAGGAAGGTGTCATTATCTCCATTCCACATGCGGCACCAGATCTGAAGATCACAGGGGTAAGCAATCCATTTAAGCCACTAGCTCAGGAGATGGTATAGTTGGTATAAAGAGGAAAAATAAAAAATTGCATTTAAATAGCCCCCGCCAGTCAACAACAGCTTCACAACATGTGGGGAATCCCAAGAGATCAGCAGAAGCTTGTAAAAATTGCCACAGTTTGGGAACATTTCATTGCTTTGGATCCTCACTCCTCAGAATTTTACTGGGGTTCCTGAGGGTCACTCAACAGAGCTGCCTAAGCTGGGGTGCTGACCTTCTTGAGCCTGTTGTTTATTCCACGGGGACCATAGATATAGGGAGTAAAAGCGTTTAGCTGAAGGAAGGGGTCTAAATGCAGTGGCTGAGAGAAGTTCTCCTGGCGAGCAAGGAGTAGCCATTAAAGTTCATCCAGGGACATGTATTACCTGCGGGACACAATCAGCGGGGCCACTGAGGCATTTGGAGATGACTTGTATGTATGATGATGACTTTACCTGGTCTAGAAATCTCATTGTAGGTAATGTTTGAGGAGAAAGATGTTACTTTTATCTCTAACATTTCCTTTAGCATCCAGAACCATTTCCCTTACTCATGTATCCAAGAGCAGCAAATCTAAATGTACAGGTGAGATGAACAGGAGGCAGTGAGGAGGAGAGGCCCTGTCAACATTTATTGGTGCCTGTAGTGTATGGATCTCTGCAACCCGAAGAAGCCGAGTAGACAGCCTCATGAAACCACAGGCCACAGTCTAATAATGGTTTCCCAGTGGTCTGAAGATGCACACTTCCCTTCTCTCCAATGAGGAATGGAGGAAGGCACTAAGAATACATGTGGCCTTGGGGAAAAAAGGATGCAAAGAATCCTCATAGACATGTTCACAAGAAGGACCAGTGTGAGAAAGAGTTAAAGCTTACCTGCAGATCACATACCTGTGTTCCAGAAATATGCCTGTGTCTTACTGTCCCCCCTACAGCTGATTTAAGCTGAAGCTGGATAGGGACTCCAAAAGGGGGTTCCTACAGAGAAAAGGAGCTCAAGTGGAAGGTGCCTTATAACTCTAAGATGCTGCTTCAGTGTGATCTTGTATCTCTTAGCAAGTCAAAGCTTACTAATGATAGGGTGAGTGTGACAAATCCAAACAAAAGGTGAATACCACAATCCCTTCTCTATCCATTCAGCCCAGAGTCCCCTCACAGGAGCCTAGGGCTCTAGTGAATACAGCCCCAGAGCAAAAAAATGTAAATAGATTTCTTTATTGTTCTAATTTTAAAACATTTTAACTAAGATCCTTTCCAACCCTGAGATGCTATGATTTTTTCTTCTTCTGAATTTCTTAAATATTTCTGACATGAATAGTAAGCAGAATCTCAAGCTGTGATTCATTTTCATTCCAGGTTGTGGTTTCCAGGGAGGTCTATGCTCAAAGGATGCTCAGCTCATTTGGCTGGAACCCAATGCTCATGTCGGCAAGGTCACAGGCTTTAGACCTGGATGGAAAAACTCAGCGCATGCCACTCCATGCCCCAGACTACACCCCTAATCCCTGCCACAAAGAAGATGATTCCTTTCACTCAAAGTGGACATTGGGTGAGCTTAGCATCGTACATCACTGCTCCTGGCAACCCCACAAGAGTGTGTGTCCTACTAAGAGTGGGTCACTTCTGTACAAGAAAGGTGGTGGGACTTTTTACCTCCTCTTGCTGTGGGATTTATCCAGAAATGCCTCTAAGCTTTTGATCAACCTCTTGAAAGAGGGTCACTAACTCCTTTCTTCCTAATTCTAATAGCAAAAGAAACAGGTACTTAAATTAACAGCCTCTTAAATCCTGGGCACAACAAAGTGGCCAAGTTCTGCTTTTGATTAGCTGCTTTCTCCTCCATTAATGCTATTCCCTTTAATGATTTGGCTATTACAATTAGCCAATCTGCAGTGTCCCTGCCTGGGGCTAGTAAGTAATGAACTGAAAGCTTTGCTATTTAGTTGAATCAAGGGCGCCATTAGAGAGGCTTCTCAATTTCTCCCCCCAGAGGAGAGATAGCTTGCAGACTTGTTCTCCCTGGCCTGCGACTGCTCTCCTAGGCACTCACGGTGCTCCTGGGGTGGGGAGGTTATTCAGAGGACTCAGGACGTTAAGACCTGGGCAGGGGAAAGGCGGAGGGTTAGGCTTCTGCAGAGCCTAAAGGCAGAAGAGGCAGGCATAGTCCTAAGCGTTGCTTCGAATCTGAGCTTTAACCGTTTCTTCCTGCTCCCTTTTCCACCTGCCGCGGCTCATAAATCCTTTACTCCCTCCCCACGCAGCTTTCTTCTTTCCTTATAGCATCTCTCTGGGCTGTGCCCATCTTCACTTCCTCCTTGACCCACTTTTTCCAGGAAGTCTTGTAAAAGGGAGAGAGAGAAAGAGAGGCTCTGGCTTGAACTTACATCCCTAGCTGTTTGCTGGGCGTGGTTGGAGGGGAAGCAACTTAGCCCTCCTTTGAAATTAAAAATTTTGTGCCCTGTGATTTAGCTTGACACCATGTCTAGCTTAAATGGACCACATGCCTAATAAGAAATACTAGATTTTGAAGACTTGATGCCAGGGCGAGATTTACTTTCTAGTTCAAATGAGGATAATCCTGAGAAATGCTAAATAAAGTCTCTCAAATGGCACCCCCAACGACACTGTCCATACAAAGTCCTACAAGGTCCTAACGGGATCCAGTTAGTCCACTTCCAATGAGCCAGGGGCTGTCCCACCCTCACAGACCTTGGTCAGGAAGGAAGAAGGCTGGGGCGTCACCACCACCATGGTCAAACTAAACAAATTCCCTTGCTCTACATCTATCCAATCATTCTGGGTTGCCTCAGGCCGAGAAACAAGTAGAAATAGGAAAAGCTGCCCTGTAAACTATACCTTGAGTAACAAGCCCAAATTAGATATGGAAAAGATTTATACCCCTGGAAAATGTTTACTACCAAAATGATTTTCAATAAAACCACATAAGAACATGGGACTTAAAATGCAACACAGAAGAAATAAGTTGACCTCTCCATGTTGCTGTCTGAGAAACTGGCGTAACGATACCCAACCTTTGCTGTCACCTCATGTTTTTTCAAAGATACATGAGATGAAGCTTACAAAACATTGTGATTTTCTGGAAACAAAAGCTTTCTATATACACAAGTTATCACTGTGATGAAGAGTCTGTGACATCCCAAATAAAACACTACTTTTTCCATAGACTTTAAGAATTAAACTTGTCTTTCTGTCATTAAAGTGGGAAATTAACTTACTTGAAACCAAGACTGAAATAGACAATAATTTCACTCAGTGGCTGACTGAGGAACTGGGGCGGAATTTATCTTTTCCCCTCTCCGTCCCCCAGTCTCTATTACTACAAAGTAACATATCAGCAACAATGAGTACTGATTGAATGTGTCACATACCTGTGCCTCCTCTTCTGGGAAGACTTTTCCAGAAGTGATGACACCATCTCGGCAAGGAAATTCCTACCTATGCTTGTCAAAAACCTTAGAAATTTCCTGATTCTTTTACACAGGACTCCTTATAGGAACTCAGTTAAGACTTCTTCCCCTGTGGTGGTCAAGGGTAGACAGACCTGAGAATTTTGTTCGTGACAACTGATTACGGCAAACAAGTTCTGCTGAGAACGTGAATGTTATTATGAAAAACGCCATCGACATCAGTAATCATCTAAAAACTTAATGACAAGAATGAGAATGAAGTACAGAAGTCTGTGTGTGTGCAAGACGAGAACAGTGATAGATGGAATATTAAACAGCTTGAAATAATAAGAAAACTCATGGACTGTACTCTTGTAGCTCTGTTGTTAAGTCTAATTAATAGTTTATTTTGCATAAGATCCTGTGTCTTCATTAAAACCATTAGTGCTCATGAAAAATATGCTTGAATTTCCATATACCTCAGGGACTCAGGGTCAGCTCTCAGTTTAGGAAACACACATTTTAAATCAGGTGTTCAGAATCTTGGCTGCACCCCAGAGTCATCTGGAGAAACTTTAAGAAAAAAAAAATCCCAGTATCCAAGTAAATTAGCCAGGTATCAGTATTTTTAAAGTTCCCTGTGTGAGTCTGCTCTGCAGAGGGTAAGGCTGAGAAGCTCTCTCTTAAATCAAGACACAAAGAAGTAGAGTAAATCAAGACACTTGTTAAATGATTATCTTTCACAATAGGTTTCTAGAAACCTTATTAACCAATTTGTTAATTGTCCTTCCCTCCTGAGTAAATTGCCATTGTTCTGCCTTTAATCATAAAGTAGAGATTATCAGTGTAATACAGGAAGTTCCTGTGTGAAGTTCCAGAAGGATGACTACCTGACCTGCATAGGAACAACTGCCTCAGACAGGTGTGTCTCCACAGTGGCTCCTCTTCTCTCCCAACTGCCTCTGGAGTTCCCCCCATCCCCACCCCAGGTGGGATGCTCAGCTTCACTTTTTGAGCTCCCCATGGAGCCCATGTTCTCAGCACGAGCTGCATTTGAAGTGTGGTAGAAGGAGCAAGACGAGATCAATGGAGGGGAAGCAAGGGGAAATGCAAACCCAGTCCACTTCTAGCCTGCCCTCCCTCACCACTCTCCCATCGAGAAGGGTCTGGACATCTCCATACCCTCAGGCCCCAGATGCCCTTCTCCTGCCCAACAATAAATCCACATCAACTAGCCTGGAGACTGGAGTACCTCTTTTCTCTAGGTGAGGGGTCAGGCACGATCCCCATGCTGGCTTCCAGGGCTGCCTTTGTGCCCCTGGCAAGTGAAACACATCTTTTCCCCCAGGTAACCTTGCCACGAGTGGTCGGGTCTTTATTTTTGCACATGAAGCATCAACTGATTATGATCTGGAGAAATGCCTTGAACTCCAGCAGCTGACTTCTTCATAAAATCTTAGAACCCTGAACTAGTAGAAATCTTGAGGCTGATAAGGCTCTTTACGAAGATAGTTTAAAGCCTTTTAATTACACACTGGCTACATCCCCTAACACTTCCAGGAGTCATGTCCCCTAGGAGTACCGTGAAACCTACTTGACGGATGGAGGAATTGAGATCCTAGGGTTAACAAGATTCTTGAATGATTCACGTAACTGCTCTGGATGGGGCCACCAATACTCAACTCAAAGGAGTCCCCTTCCCCAGAGTTAGCTGCTGCCTCTAACTTTTTTTTAAACTCTTGGTCTACATGAAAAAGTCTGTGTATAAAGTGGTCCTTAAGGGGAAGGGTAGTTTACTTAAGAACTTAGCTGATTTATTTATTCATTCCTTGAAAAACATGGTCTCCAAAAAAAAAAATCCCACTTGAAACTTAAGTTCTCCCTATAAGACAAAATTTTCAAGAGTTTCCAAGCCTCTTGATGTCATTAGTACTTTTCTCTTCTTCCTTTATGCAAAATACAGTTCTAAAGCAGTGATAGAGTTGTGGCCCAGATACAGCTTTGTCATCTGAAACTCCCTGAGGTGTTGAAACTGCCAGAGTGGGTAGTAATTCCCTGTGCATCTTTACAAAGCAACTGTCAAGCCAGGCTGAGAAAGTCAAATCAGGCATCGCCAGTCAAGCCTTACCAGGGGTGACAACCACCATTCTAACACGAAGCTGCCAGCAACTGAAATCTACAAATAGAAAGATCTGTAAAGTTTAAACAAAGAGTTGAAATAGGGACTCTGAAAATCACTTGGCACTTGTAGGGTTGAAATGGGAGCTACAAAGGGGCTGTACATCCCATAGTGCTAGGGGATGCCCTTCAGTTGCATTACTTTTTTCTTGCCACAAGCGGATCAAATTTCCACCAACAATCACCAAGACTTCTGCTTGAAGGAAACGTGAATGGATTGAACAGACACAAATGACAAAGCGCTAATGTAGTTCTTTGTTCTCTTGAGAATCCGTGGTTTCTGAATGGGTGAAAATGTATTTGAAAATTATTCTGATTATCACAAGCAAGGCCATCTTCTCTATTAACTTACTTAAAACCTATTTTCCAATCCTCAATAGTCATAAACCTATCCAAATAAAAGAGCAGAGGGATACAATGGGAAAGATGTATCTCTAACTTTGGAAGTCTGGCAAGTTTCCCCCCAAAGTCGTAACAATACTTTCAATGCACCCCACAAGGCATTATCTAGACTACACCCTCCGACAGAAGTACAATGTGAGCCACGGGTATAATTTAACATTCCTAGTAGCCACATTAAAAAAGGAGGCAGCTAAAATGAATTTAGATACTATGGTATATGTAACCCAATATATCCCAAATAGTCTTTCAGCATAAAATCAACATATAAAGTTATTGAGATATATTACTATTTTTCATACTATAGTGTGCAGTTTACATTACAGCTCAATGTACACTAAATTTCACTGGAAATACTTGATCTGTATTTAGATTCCACAAAATTCACAGTTAAAAAGGTAGTTCATATATCCAAGCTGTGCAATACACACTTTAAAAGAGTTTTTAATACCTGAAACAAGTAACATTTTTAAATCCAAATTTATGTTAATTAAAATAAATTAAGAACTCAATTTTTCTGTTTCACTAGCCATTTCCAGGGCTCCTTGGCCGCATGTAGCTACTGGTGAACATGACCATGCTTGTATATTGCAGGTTAAATACTGGGATATGGGCAACCCACAGGGATGTGTGGAGGCCACAGAATGCCACGCGAATCCTTCCGGAAACCTCATAAACTTGGGACAGACAATGACTACAGACAGTCCATGTTCGTTCCTCTTCCTTCATCTCTCTAATTGCAACAGTCAGCCACAGGGTCCTCCAAACTGCAACCCATTTATGAGAAGGACAAAGGGATGGAGGTACTTCTGGCCCCTGCACCCAGAGATGATGAGCATCTCAGCACAAAAACAAGTTTAGGTTCCATCAAGTTAAAGTCTCTTACTTTCTCTTTCTTTTCTCTCAACCTCTCTCTGTCTAACTACCTAACACATTTCCCTAGGAGCTGAAAAACAAGTCCGTTCAGGACGCCACTTTGCGGAGTTTCATCTCTCCTCCCCAACACGAATTACCACTATGCGCTGCAGCCTTTCCTCATTTGCATCATTCTTGAACTTGGCCACAATCCTATTCAGGAGATACCTAGAAATACAGCCCAGCAGCAACTCCTAAAGCTCGAGGCACTCTGTTTAATACTAATTATGCCTACCATCTATAATTTCCAACCATAAAATGGAGGCTTTAACTTCTCAAAAGATACTTTGCACCCATAGGAGGAAAGACACACTTAATTAGGAGGGAATGAAAGTGGAAGGAAAGGTTTCTACAGAGGCAAAGACATGATTCGAAATCCCTTGAGAGCAAGTCCAGGCTGCCCTGCCCTCCCCGGCTCCCTAGGCTGTGCCTGACCCACCAAGGGACCTTCTCAGAAGGAAGACTACTTCGTGAGGACCTGGGGTTCAACACATCCCCTGCCCTGTGTACTCAGCCCCTTACTAAGACTAACTGTACAGTTTTCATGCACCTTGATTTGATTCCTTTATTTTTTATTGAAGTATAGTTGTTGCGCTTATTCTCTGACCGACTCTAACCACCCTTATCTGCTTTTCCCCTACTCTCAAGACTGAAGAACAATGTAAGTATATGCCTGAACCAACGCTCAGTATTTCCTCCACACAAAAGGAGTGGAGGGGCAGGCTGGGGTCTCAGCTCCCTCAGCTACAAAATGGAGACGGTTGTGCTGAACGATCAAGGAGGTTTTGAGTAAATCAAATGAGTCAAAATGCATGAACCAGGCCATGCAAACCGCACGGCATTATTATTCTTATGCAGGGGTTTCTGTAATTCTCAGACCCAGGTTCAAAGACTAACACCACTTCCCTCGTCTACTCCTTTCGTCAAGAGCTAAAAACACTACTATGCGTTGTTTCACAGCATGATAACATTTTATGCATGGACATTATATGGTTGGGAATAGAAGAATGAGTAGTAGCTTCCTTAGTTCAGACTAGAAAAATAAACCGGTCTAATTTTCAGAGGCTGGCCTTGCATGTGTTTCATCTAAATCACAGGACAAAATACAGAGAAGAGGAAAATCTCCGCATGACCCTGAGAAGCCTAAGACCTAAATAGAAATCCCACCCACTTCAAACCACTGTCAATAAACACCTGCTAGTTCAATAAAGGTGTTTAGGGAACTTCTTACAGTTGATTGTAGGTGTTAAGCCCCTCATCTGACTTAGAGCTGTAACTCGGCAGTTGCCCCCCCATCCCCAGCACAGCCGCAGCCTCGGGTGCCCCCCTCAGGGCTGCCAGCCTGCCCCCTCCTGGTGTCCCAGGCTGAGTCTCCCCCAGGCCATGCACCCTGACCTCCTCAGCAGACCCTGCCCTTGAGTTTGGGCCTACGTCTCGTCTTCACAGTTCCTTGTTTCTGAGTAGATGATTTGCTAGAGCTTGGACTTCCATTTTCCCTTGTCCACATCCACCGTCAGAGGTCTGAGCCCCCACCTCACCTGCTTCTCACACCCCCAAACCACACCGCAGCCCTGGACCTTCCCACTCCCCTAAGGGGAAGGTTGTCATTAGCAGAAAACTCTGCATGAGCAGGGCTCTTCCCTGTCCTGTCCTCACCACACCCCCCGCACCTAGACAGGGGCTGCTGACTCAGGTGCACTCGTTAAGTGGGCACTGAATGCTTAGTGAGCCTCGTCAGACACCCTCAGGGTGCTGCTGGATGCCGACATAAACTCATTGTCTGACCTCTGTTTCCCCCTAAAGCCATCTAGTGACTTACGGACAAAATTTACACCCAACTGTCTACATGAAGATCTCACTGCAAGCTGCTGGCACTGCCCCATCTCATATTTCTCTCCAGGAAGCCCGCTTACTTTCACTTATTTGACTCGTTTCCAGGCCTTATTCTTTGTGGGTCCAAGTTCCTGGGACACCTTACCTACCGTGACCCCACCCCATCAACTCCAATGCCTCTCAAGATAGATCCTTTATAATGTGCTCACACTATTCCACAGATGCCATCGTTCCTCAAAACTACTTTGGAAACACCTCTTGTAGCACTTTCAGAACCAGCTATCGACAATGATTCATTGCTGTTTCTCATATCTGACCAAAAACAGTTTCGAGTAGAGCTGAAAACCTTACTCATCAGACTTGATGTCAAATGATTTTGGCCATTTCCAAAATTCAAATGCCACTTCGAGGACCAAGTGTGTTCCTTACTCTAATGATCTCTGTCATGTTTCTCGCCCAGCTAGACTGTACACAGTAGTGACACAGACGATGTCTGTGTAGGCCACACTACCCCAAGCACGCTGCCTGCTGTACACACGCAACTAACAGGTGAGTGAAGGAACAAATGATCTAAAAACCTGCCTGAAAGATTTTTTTTTGATTCAACAAATACACACCTGGCACTGCTAGGTGCTGAGAATATGGAGATGAATAGAAAAAAAAAAAACTCTCTTCTTTAAGGAGCTTAAAGTCCAAAGGGTTAGGGTAAAAAGCATTATTTACTGTCATCTCTTCTGTAACAGGCACATATATTATTTCACCTAATTCCTCAACAATCAAGGAAACATGACATTAAAACTTGGGAGTCAGCAATGTCATAGAAATTGCAGAGTGTTAATAAGTGGCAATCCAGTCTTTGAACCTAGAGCCTAAGGACAGCAAAGCCAGGCCCTTTATTCCATGACACCAAGCAAGGGGTATAAAATTCAAGTAAATGTTTTGCCTTTTAACTGCCTACTTTTGAAAGTCTGAAATAGACAGTGCTTACATGGATATTTGAGTGTTGGTATGGGGATGCCCTTTTTCAGCCATACCCCACACTCCTTTAGAAATCGGGTTAGGAGACACAACTCTGATCTCCCTAACAAGTACCCCAAGACCAGCTCCCTTAGCCCTAACTCCATGGGCATTAAGAAGCCAAAGCTATACTCAACTGGGGTGTACCACCCTGTTCTCTGATGTTGGGGTTAAAGTACTTTTAGCAGAAGTTACCATGTGAATGTTGGTGGACTTACAAACTCCTAAGGGGTAGTGGGGGGGGGCTATGCAGCAGATAGATGCTGGTACACGTGAAACTGGGAGGAAGAAGAAGTGTTGGAAGTGGGAACTAGTGTCACTAAAAGAGACCACCTTTGGGACACATGCCATGAATCACCAAGGTATTTGCTCTCTCTTACTTAGTAATCACCAAAA
Organism: Smutsia gigantea; assembly: GCA_032199065.1. Classification (NCBI taxonomy): domain Eukaryota; kingdom Metazoa; phylum Chordata; class Mammalia; order Pholidota; family Manidae; genus Smutsia; species Smutsia gigantea. The sequence goes on from JAVSCE010001007.1 coordinate 115,832, forward strand.
TATTTGCCTACTTCACTCTTAGGAAGAATGAAGTCTTTCAGATTTCATTTCAATGACATTTTAAAGAGATGAAAGTTTTGTACTGTTATCATAAGACATTAGACTCTAGGTGACCATGCTGTCCTTTTTCTTAGATTTCTTCATTCAGTTCTAAAAATTTTTTTACCAGTATGGAGTGGTGTCAAAGAGCTGTTGCTTAGGTGTGCTCAGGTTTGTTTTGAATCTTGGCTCAAATACTTATGGCATGACTTTGTACAATTTACTGAAACTCCCGAAGCCTCAGTTTCTTCAACTATAAAATGGTGTCATAATAACACTGGCTTTACTTCAAAAAGTTGTGGGGACTGAAGGAGATAACACACTGGAACTCAGCAGAGGGCCTAGTGTATAAAAAGCTTAATAAATATTAATGACAAGTATGCATGCCAACATTGTGGTGAATTTTAAGGCCATACAGATATACACATGTATAGATGTGGTTGTTTCTGAGACGGCTTGGTAGCTCCATCTGTGTGTGGTAGGCTCAAGACAGTGCATGATTACAGAGACAACTGTGTGATAAAAGACGCAATGCTCATGGAAAACTATTTGTTGTAGAGTTTAAGTCACTTAAAGTGCCTTTGCAAATCACCTGTTTTTAAGCAGGGGGGGTGGGGGCAGAGGAGAATGGGAAAATGGAAATCAAAAAGACCAGATTTGTACAAAGATGGTGCAAACGGACGTGGCCATGGCCAGGTCTGCCTGTCCCAACATGATCACAAAACGCATCTCTCTGGACTGGGTAGATAACTGAGGAGAGATATTTCAAGGTAATTTCTGTAATACGATTACCCACGCTCTGCCCAAAGGGAAAATATGCATTTGCTTCTTTTGATGAACATGTCAGTGACAACAGCGGAAACTTCCAGTGGTCTGCGGAGCAGAGGTTTTCCTGGGGTCTGTACAACAATCAGAGGCTGCTGTCTGTCAGCATCAGCGTCTGATTTCCAGATCAACTCTTCAGCGCTGTCCAGTGTGGGGGTGGATGGCAGGGGTGCTCTGATAATGAACACATTTCATTTCTTGCATCAAAGTAACTGGTTCTTTGTTAATGACACCATTTTCCCAGTTGATTCCACTCATATTCAGGAGTTGTAGGAGGACAGCCTGGTGTAAGTAGTCAATCATACCCATTCCCCACGTAATGTGCGTCAGGGAGCACAGGGCAGTGGGAGAGACTAAGGGAAAATAAAGAGGCACATAAAATATATTCAGAGCCTTCTGTGTGCCAGTAACTTCAGATAGGCTACCTTTCTGTTTCATAAATGAAGAAACCAAGACTCAGCAAGCTTAACAAACTTGTTTTCCAGTGACACATGACAAACAGTGCTGCAATTGGAATCCAGGTATGTTGGATTCTGAAGCCAGAATCCTTCTCCATTTTCTCCCTCCAAAATGAAGAGCAAGGATCTTTGGCAAAAGGTAGGTGGTGTCATGCACTCCCGGAAGATCGAAAAACATGTATTAGAAAGTTGTGGAAAGTTCTAGTGTTTCACAAGATAAGTGCAAACCTGGATTGGGCAATTTAAAGAGAGGAGAGCATATTCTGGCACCCAGCATAATGTATTTATGTCCAGTATCAGGGTGTCCTAAGGAAAGGGTTGCTCTAGGTCCTCCAGAGGCAGAAAAACGAAAAGATGCCTGTGTATCAGGTCTACTTGGGGAGTCATGTCAGCCGCCCACTCCCTCCTGACAAGGTGGCCATTCAAACAACACAGTGTATTGGGGCAGAAAAGATGGGGTGGGGTATGATGGGTGGAAATGCCCGAAGTATATCAGAAGATTGACACTTAAAGGAAAATGTGTTATTCAAAGAGAAGGAGTCCATTTTCTGACTTCTCCTGCTTCTTACTTCCTGCCTCTTTCCTCACAGTAAGTGTGAGCAAAAAGGGGTTCCAGAAATCGAGACCAGCATCCTCATTTTTTAGAGGAAAAATCTGAGACCAACAGACGTCTGTGAAATCACACTTCTTGTTTCAGAAATCAGGTAGTTACCAGTTCTTCTTTTCACTTTTCGCCATATACTGTAGTGAGGCAAATAAAACCAAACCCCCCCAAAAAAACAAGAAACCAGACGTTTTGCTTTACAGACACAGAGACAGCCCTACTGCTCTTGGATTTCATGACAGTGTGATTCGAATCTTCTCCTACCAAGTGGCATTAATGATCAGCCTTGGTCACACCATTCACACACTACTGTCTAGGTCTGAAGTTTTCCTGCTGTCTGCTCCAGTAATGTTTCCTCCAGTACTATGGAGGCTGGCCAGGTGGAAGGTAAGAACTGTGGGGTGGGAGGACTTTTCTTTATGCAGGTCACCTTCTTGGACCAGGCATCCTGGTTTACCTGGGACAGTGGACTTCCCTGGGATGTGGAATTCAGGTGCTAAAACCAGAAACGTCCCAGGGAGACTGGGACAAACTGGTCCCCCAATTGCCTTCAGGAGGGTCACATTCTCCATGGAAATCACAGACCGGGACAGATGACATGCATTTAGCTAGAAACATTGGCTGGCAATGACACCACCTAAATGGTAGCAGTTCATGTTTTTTAAGAAAAGAAGCAGGATGGAGATTGATGACCATCAAGAGTTTTGAGCCCTTGGGGAGGAAGGTTCTCAAAGTAGGAAGTGTCAGGTCCATAGACGAAACAATATGAGAATGCAGTGGGGCTTTTTCATACCTAACAAGTATGACTAAACCTCTAAACACTTCCTGTTCCGTCCCATGTTTTTCTGAAATTCGCTTTTCCTTATTGGCCAAGAAGGTAGCGAAAAAATTGTTCTCTCTTCTCTTCTGAAGAACAGCGTGCAGAATTTCAAAACCTCCAAAGACTTCTAAAGTTTAGCAAGCTCTTGGTTTCACTTAAAAACATTATGGAAAAACTAACAGCACTCGTTTTTCTCCATAAGCATTGTAAAGTCCTGCTGCATGTGATTTGGGGTACGGAGAAAGAGATAATTTGTTTAGAAAAGATAAATACTTTCATCTAAGTAGCCAACTAGTTATATTTTCGATCAACATTTTGTTGTTGTTAAAACACTGTGCCAGGTGCTGAGAATACAACCCTGAATAAGGAGAACACATCTCTCTGTTATCTATCACAGCCCCCGAAAGATCAAACAGTGCCTTTCTGGACCTATCTCTTCATCTCCTTCCTAGTGTGCAGAGAGAGAGAGCTACCCTAACATAAAGCTTCACACTTAAACGATTTCTTGCGGGCAGCACTTCCTATTCACAAAGAGCAATGCCACAAAAGGCAGTCTCACTTTCACCTCTTCTGGGTCACCAAATACACCGGAGGCACTCGGCCTAGAATGGGGTAGGAAGGATGTGCGCCAAGGAGGGGGGTTACACCGGGGAGCATGTTAATGGGCTCAGCCACCCACAAGAACAGCTCAAAGCTGCCCTGTATACCTACTTGGGAAAGGCATTCTCCCACCTGCTCTGATTGCCTAGAAGCACGACTTGACAATATATAGTAGTTTTCTAGGGAAGGGCAAATAGCAGCCCACTGAGAGGCCAGGCACCCAGGGAGAGGCTGTCTGTATTTCCACTTCCACTATAATAGGGGATATCAAATCAAGCTCACATTCTGCAGTGGACAGGGGTGTCCACACCATTACCTACACCTGCAGGATGAAGTCTGGGGGCTGAAATGACATGGTCATGGGATAGCAGAGCACAAGCAATTGTCAGATATCCACCCGGCAACATAGCCAGTTCAGGAAACCACGCCCCTCCACCAAGAGTCCCCTGTCACTGAACTCAGCTCACCCTCTGGGCTGTGAACCTTCAGTCCTTAGTCAGAACTCTGGGTCCTGCCTACATGCAGGCCTCCTGGGAGCTCCCCAGGGCTTAGTGACTCGCACCTTTGTGCATACTACAATTGGCTTCTTTGAGCTCAGCAGTTCCAGACAAGGAGCCTTATTGGACTTCCTCTGTTTACACAAGGCCCATCAAACAGGTTATGCAGCTTTTCTGCCACTTTTCTTTCCAGACACGTCTAAAATGCCAAGATATCAGGAAGCAAGTGAGGGATAGGGTTTTCTCACTACAATCCCTAAGACCTACAAAGGCCTGAAGAGGCCACAGGCTCCACTGACGGCCATCGGCTGTTCCCTTAAATGGCGGAGTTACGCTTTTAAGGACTGAAAGGGAAGAGCTGTAAGGTCAAAGTCAAAAGCACTGTGTTTCTATCATTGCTACTGGCCGCTTTCCAGAGAGAGGAAAATGCACCCTTGAAGCTGGCAGCCTGTCTTGTGGTTCCATCAATAATAATTTTCACTTGCACAGAAAAATCCCCTAGTAGCACATAAAATGTTCATGAACTCCCCTCTCTGCTTGGCAGATCTAGAGAAAGTGGTGAAGAGAAATTAAATGCCCTCGTGAATCAGCAAAAAACTCAGGGATAGAACCCAGAACAGCTAGGCTTCCTGCATTAACCCACACGTCCGGCACGCCACAGGGAAAAGGGTTATTTTTTCACTACAAATGAGATGACCTTCAACTTCAGGCAGGAAAGGTTAAAAAAAAAATCTTAAAAGACACCAGTTATTTTGTGGAGAAAAGAATCAATACAACAGTAGCCCAGGGCACACAGTGTTTTCCAGGGGCCAGGATGGTATCTAACCAAGGTCTAGATGATATGAACAGAGAGGTCAAAGACCACTATCTTTCCCACGGTATGAGTCAGTCATACTGAGGTTGCTTCAAGGTGAAGGAGGGAAGCATCAAACTGCCAGCAGTCACACTGAATAGGACTAGAAAACTGGGTGCTCCTGTCCTATGTCCTTTTCCATTCATTGAACAATAGGTGACCTGGGGAACGATCCTCTCAGGTCCTCGGAGAGTCCATTGATGAGGCATGAACTCACACCGACCACTTCAGCAACCTAACCCTCACCTGGGCTGTCTTCACAGCTCCATGGGACAAGCAAAGAGAAGCTATGAGAAAATGGACTCTTTAGTTAAAGACAAAAAGCCTTTGAACAGGTCTCAATCCTAAAGCTCCACCCACCGGAGTATACTCGTGTATACCCAGATCAGATAAAACACTGAAAACACGGGCAAAGTTCAGCTGACAGCTGCCCTCTCTAGGCTACGAACTGACACACCTGGCCATTTGGCAACGGTTCCTTCCTTTAGCAGATCTTACCTGCCTGAGCAGGAAATGGTGATAAGGCTAAAGCTAATTCATGTTCAGTGCAACTCAGTTTCAAACTACAACTGCAAACTGCTTCCATCCATATGGTGGAATGTTATCAAGCACCACAAATAACAGCGGTAAGGTTCTGTCAAGTGTATTGTAACCTATAAAGCCCTACGTACATTACGCATAATTTTGATATTAATCATGCTCAAAGTAGACTTACTTTTACATTGTAAATAAACATCGATAACAACTAAAGACTTGAAGAGGTCAGGTACAGGGACTTGGTTACTATGTAAAAAGGCTCAATTAAAAAAATCTTTTAAAGCCATTTAAACATTTAATAAACAATAAATAAGTTTAAATGGTTTCCTTTAGTTATAAAGGTCTGTTACCCTATTTGTCAGTAAAACTAGTTTTATAAATCTTAACTCTGAAGGAGGATCTGCAAGTCGCCTCAAAGCCAGCCCTACCTCCTCTAACCCGGTGAAGTGAATATAATCTAATTTTTGAGGTGTAGGCTACTCTCTTCTGAGGCACACTAGGGCTTACTAGTCTGTCCCCAATTTGCTCTTCTGTGCTGAATACATATCCAGTTTGAAGGAGGAACAGACAGCCACAGAAGCCTTTTATAAGCCCGTTTACTGAGGTGCAGACCACCACGTCCCCTAACTGGGAATAGTTATGCCTGCTAATCTAGGGGCACTTGGTCATAGCAACCTGCTCACACTCGTGGACCACCGAGCTCTTGGGCCTCTCCCCAGTGCATGGGATGCAGTCTATGCAGAGCACGTGCTATAGCGCTTTCTTCACATTTTATAACAACATACATCAGTCTCATTCCCCAAACTTGTAATCAAGCCTCTTTAAGTATGCCTGAGGCTGTATTGTCTTAGCTCTTTGTATTTTTTATTCTCTGAGTCTTTCTTTAGGATTATTAATCATTTCAAGTGACTTCATGAGTGATATGTATGAAGGAGATGAGGAAAAAGCGATATAAAATGACCAGAGAGAGCATGGGCATCACAAAGGGGATGGGAAGCTCCCAGGTACACTGCCGCCACACGGGACCAGGCCCTAAGGGATGGTTTTTACATGGAGCCCATGTCACAAAAGCCAGTTCTGTGAGATGAGCAGTTGGGTCCTGCATGGGTATAGCCTCCGTAGCCTGCGGGATGAGGGCACGTCTGGGTTATATAAGCTTTCTTCTATACTGCTCTGTCTGTTTGGAGAGTCAGACAAAGTCCACAACCAACAGCTTGTTGCCTGGGGTGGTGTGTATATACACAGGACCACAGAGCAGGCTACCTCAGAGCTACCAAGCAGGGCCTCTGCATTGGTGCCCTCCTGCCCATCCATGGTTTACCTACCCTTCACAATATAGATAATGTCCTTCCCTGGCCACAGGTTCAAATCTTAGCACTGACATTTACTAGCTGTGTGACTTTGCACAAGTGACCTGGCCCTGAATCTCAGTTTCTTCATCTGTAAACTGGAGATATACATGTCTATTTTGAAGGGCTGTGAAGATGAAATGAAGTCATATACATTGTGTGTCAAAGTTCCTGCCGCTGTTTCATACAGTATCTAGCACACAAGAGGTAATTTTGTAGCCTAAACACTCACATGCTTAATTTTGAACTGATCTGCAGTTTTAAATGATCTTGTGTTTATATATTACCACTCCATCTAGACTGTGAAGAACCATGTCACTCCAATTTTTCCTATCCATTGTATGAGCTGTGCACATAGTGGGCACCCAGGAGGACACCTGTGGTCTAGGATATTGAGCAAGTGATCATCTCCCCCATATCCAACAATATCTGGTAGTGCTTCCTGAACAAACTACTGTAAGTCCTGGAGAGAGGTGATCTCCCCTCTGTCCCTTTCTGTCCCTTTAGCTCTTTACACCCCTGTTCCAAACACATCCCTCTGCCACTTGGAATGCCCTTAAGAAACCTCATAAGCCAAGTTATCCCTTCACTCGATCCTTTAGTGAGTGTATTTCTCTTGAATACACTTCTTGAGGACATAATATTGTGCCAATCACAGGCACTATGGATCCATGTTCGCACACAGAAACGGTAAGACAAGATTCCTGCCTACCTTGAGGCAACTGGAGGGAGTCAGATGGGAATGGAGCAAACATTCAAAATAATCCAGAGTACCAGATGCTGTATGAGTCCTACAGGACAGAGAGAAGGAAGGCATAATTCAGCCTGAGAACACTACCCTGAAATTTTGAATACATATACTGCCTTTGAGATAGACCCTCAATGCACTTAACCTTTGTTGAAACAGAAGGTAAAAGGGAAACCCTATTCTGGTCTGTGACAAAATAGGTCTACACTTATTAAGGCAAATGTCATTCCAAAGAAAATCTCAGGGTTGCCAAGTCCCTGTCAGTACCTTTTCTGATGTTAAGCCATGTACAATGCAAGACAAAAGAATGTTCCTGCAACTAAAATTTGGAATTCTGACCAATTCATTCACACACATATTCACAGCATGACATGTAAGTATTTAGCACCAGACTAGGTGTTGAGTGGGAAAAAAAGAGAAAGAAAGAAAGAACTGGAAGTCTTAAAAGCTCCCTGCCAATTCCTAGTGGAAATGGATCCTGGAGAAAAGATGTTCCCTGGCACAAGGGGAACCTGACCAGGAAAATGGACAGAGAAGTGGGGTTGTTAGCCAGTTCATGATAAAGTACATGGTCATAAAACTCCAGTCTTCCCAAATGGGAAGTTAGTGAACCCACGGGCAGGAGGAAAAGACTATGTGGTGTAATATAGTAAGTACGGTCTCCCCTACATGGCTTCACAGTGATGCAGAGTGACCAGTCAAAGGTGGTCTGGGAAGCCTGCCAGGGTCTCGTGCATGGACCACACGGCCAGCCAAACCCCACAGATACATATCTACCACAAATACTTTAAGGAACTTCCTAAACAATTTCCAAGTGAACACTTTATTCCTACTTCTCCAAGGCTTATCATTATTTCTCAGTTCTCTTTCCCCAACTCTTGTCACCAACTCAACCCTCTACTGATACATAGAGCTTCACAAAGCTCTTCATAAAGATACATAAAGGCTTCCTGAAGGTCAAGTCTTATCCATCATTGTATCCTCCCCCACTAGTACCTGGCAGAGTACCTAGCATGGAGCAGACCCTCAATCAATGTGTGTGTAATACCCAATCATGGGACAAGCAAAGAGAAGCTATGAGAAAATGGACCCTTGAAACACTGGCCTTCACACTCTCCCCTGAGGATAAATTCTTCGGGTGCTGCCTGACACAGATCCACTCCATGTGATCGGCTCCGATACTAAAGGTCCATGCACACGCCTTGTGTGGAAGGAAACTCCCTTCCAAACCCTCAGACCATATTCCTCTCTAGGCCCAGCCTGCTAAGAAGGCCGCACAGAGAAATCTTAAACCTTAGCCCTGTAAGCTCTGGCCACATCAACTGTGCAAAACCACCCCCTCTCAGGACCTGCTGGAGGGAAACCTGAGTGCAGGAGTAACCGGAGACTCAGGCAGCTGACCCGCTTGCCATCTGGAGGCAGTCATAGGTTGGTTGCAAGTTTAAGCCAACTGTAACTGGGCAATACTTGGCAACCAACTTCTCTCTGAGACCGAGAGTCAGGCGACTGGAGCATCTGTTACATTGCCTTGCAGGGTGGGGAGGTAGGGAGCTGTTGCAGACCAGTGCCAGCTCCACGGGGTCAGGAGCCACAGGGTGGCTTCAGAGGGCTGCTCTCAGGCCGGTGCCCTCAGGGGTGCAGGTTCCACTCCCTAACCAGGGGTCCCACATGCTTCCTGGAGGCTCTCAAGAAACCTGGCCTTGTTGCTACGAGTACCTGTTTTACAGTTTTTTGATGGGTAGTCTAGGCAGAAGCCAGTGAAATAAAAGCTTTGTAGACAGTTGGCAATATTACTTTGCCTTGGCATGTGTGTGCCTGCAGCCGGGGGAAGGAGAGCAGACGCTAAGCTCACCAACATGGCAGTCAGGGAGAGGCCAGGACAGGACAAAGAACTAGAAGAGAACCCTGACCAATACATCAGTTCGATTTGTGAGGATGACAGGATGTATGTGAGAAATGTTCACCGAACTCCTGCCACACGCCTAGCACCACACTGGGTTAGGGAGATGAAGAGGGGGACAGCCTTCGAGAGCTCATGCTCTTAAGGTCAGACTTCATGATGACAAATTGTCTTTTCTTTTTTACTTAGAATTTTATTGATTTTGTTGCAAGATTGTTTATGAAGAGCAAGAAAGAACAGGAGGGATATAGGAAAGGGAGGGTTAACAAGAAGGAAGAAGGCAGGCATAAGTGAGAAAGGAGGGAGAGAGGGGCTGTGAGGATTAACTATGACAATCCTCGTAAGGCGCTCAGTCAGTCTCGACATACAGTAAGTACTCAGTAAGTATTAGCCATTATTGTCACGCCAGTCTCCACTGAACATCTGCAATTCAACAGGCAATATTTTAAGGGCTTATCATGTACTAATTAATTTAATGGGTACACCTTATAATATAGGAGTATTCCCACTTTACAAACAAGAAGACTTGGCCGCTAAGTTAGGTCAGCTCTCTACCCAGTCACACACCTCCCAGGTGAGAGATCTGGGATTCAAACCCAGTAGTCTGAATCCAGACTCATTTTCTTATCCATTACACCTGTGATTCTCAAGGTGCGACCCCTCGGAATGACCCTCATAATCTGGAAACTTTTTAGATTTGCAAGTTCTGGGTCCCAGCCCAGGCTTACTAAATCAGAAACTCTAGAGGAAGGGCCCAGCAAACTGTTTTTAAAAGGCCTCTCGGTGAATCTCAGGAATACTGAGGGCGGAGTCCCACAGCATTATTCCACTATGGCGTTTCTCCGTACAGTGCCTATATATGGCACCTCATTAGGAGGAGCCCCGCCTGGCAATGCGCAAAGGTCAAAATACTTGGGTCATCCGTCTCTCAGTTTAGGGAGTGGTCTAAGGTTGGGGACAGGAGAAGTCGACTGTTGACGTAAGAGGGGAAGTGGGGGGAAGCGCTAGGTGGTAAGAATCCTTCGATATTCTTAGAATGGTTTAACTCCTTCAGAGCATTCCAACATCAGTCAGCAGACTTAATAGGCTGCAGTGTCCCCAAGGATCTAGCACTAGATTAACAATGAAACTTGAAAAGGAAAGCTTTGCTTCTAATGTCTTAATTTAGCTCTTGACACCGTGTAGCAGGTGGATCTGTCTGTTCCTTCTACTAGAGTTAATTCAATTATTCAAACCGATCATCCAGGCTGTGGATCATCTCAGCCTTTTGCTTCTCCTCCCTGGAGCAGCTCCCCGATTGGCCACTTCACTGTTCATTAGCACCTCTGCTGAGGATAAGCAGGGGGGAATAATAGGTGAGGAAACTCAACTCAGTCAATTTTTCTCCTTGTTAGCGGTTCTGGCAACGACTCAGTGGGAGAAGAATTGTTATTGGCTAAAATGAGACACTGGGATTGTCTGCGAGCTTCAATTTTCCATGCTCTCCTTGCCCCTAATTACCAGATACACTCAAGCCAGCCTGACTTTATAGTGTCAGCCCAGTACACAGGTGAACGGAGGATGACATTCAAATTCTAGAATTTCTATGGTATTTTCTTAACTTAAAGCTCTTTAAAATGCCAACGAAATGGACAAGTTGGACCAAGGTGAAAGCGGTCACATCACTATGCATCCCATTTTATAACATCATTCCTACCATTTCAACTTCCCAGGACCAAATATACACATCTTGATTCTCATATGAAAGCAAGAAATCTAACATTAATGAGGCACCTACTATGTTCAAGGGTGCCAGACCCTCTGGATAGCTAATAAACATCATCTTGCTTAATTCCAGAATAACTTGGCAAGTACTTTTTATCCTGATTTTATAGGGAAACTGAGGCTTAAAGAATAAAAGTCCCAGAGTTAGTGAGCACCAGAGCCAAGATTTGAACACAGAGCTGTTTTCCCCCATTCCAATACCACCCCCCTCAAACCTATGTCCTTCCCACTCCACAGCTCAGCCTCACTAAGACTGCTTGCTTCCACCCAGAACCCTGTGACAATGACCACTTGGGGTATGACTGTGCTAACTGCTCCTTATGACTTCAAAAAAATAAGGCTGTACAAAAACATGCTAATAGCACCTTCATGATATTGTCATGTATCTACTCTTTCTACCCTTCTACAGCACTTGTACAAATAACCACCAGCTTCCATCCCTTTGCCAGATCTGTACAAACTGCTGCTAGTGTTGTTCACAGCTTCTGATTAGTGGGAGACCAGACATTTCCTGTACAGCAGAGCCTGAGGCCACGGTGGGAGAGGAGGTTATAAGAGATGCCTTCACTTCCCGGAGGGCTCAGGGCCAGCAAGGGTGCTGTGATGCCCATGCAGCAGAAGCCCGTGGCCGCGGTGACACCACACGCCCGCCTCCCTACTTCAGAGCAAATTGCCAAATGGTCCAGCAGGTCCAGCAGGTGGGCAGCAGGAAGAGACTCTGTTAACAGCCCTCATATTCCCTTCTTGTTTCTTCTTCGGACTTTCCCTAGCCCCATCCTTGCTGGGGAAAGAGCCTGAACTTGCCTTTCTCCTCCCCACACCTCGCTAGCCAGCCGCTCCCCGCAACTCTGTGCTTGGACCCCAAAGAAGCCTCAGCACCTTGAGTCTTGCCCTGTGAGAACCACGGAGGCCTCTCTGTTGGCCAGATAAACATTCATTCTTATTCAGTGTCCTGTACAATTACAAATGTGCCTGCTTCGGGACTTATCAGCCAGTTTCCCTCCCTGCCATCCCTGGTGAGTGACAGATAGGCTGACGGGACTTAATCTCAGCCTAGGAAACATGATAAAAGCTTGTCCTGCAAATCTTATCACTCCCCTAATCATTGCACTTGTTGAGGCCACCACAATGTAGACCCAGAAGATCCGTGTCTTTCATGTGTACAAAGTTATTGGTATTTTTAATATGCATTACACTGCACAAAAACATTGGACAAAAACTGGGGGCAAGGACCATACTTCTTCACCAAAGAACATTAATAGGATGCCAGATACCCAGGTGGTGCCTCCTAACATGAGAAGCAGACCTCCTGCCTGGAGCAGATGGATCCCAGGCTCCGGGAACAGGCTCCCGGCACCCGGCTTCAGCACCCTCTCCCCTGGGCTCGCTGACACGGTGGAAGCTTGGCTGGTTCTTGGGTAGCTTCAGCATCCTTGATTTATTCTGGTCTGCTTCCAGTTCTAGAGAAGCCAGAGAAACCATGCCGATTGCCCTAACAGACTAGATGAAACACCAAACAAATACACTCCGCTCAGCTTCAGCATCTTCAGTAAAGAGAGAAGCCCAACCCATGGCAGCTCCTCTCTAATGACACTTTATGAATCACAGGTCTTGGCTCTGCCAAACGCCCTCCCAGTGACCAGGCTTGGGAGTCAGGGAGCCCTAAAAGCAACTCCTGCTTATTCCCAATGCAAGCTGAGCATCAGGCTGGCTTCGTGTGTGTGAGGCCTGTGCGGTGACATGGGGTCCTGTGCTAGCCTGAGTTTGCCTGCTCTTGTTTTAATGCTCTGCCATGGCTACCCTGAAAATTTGCATAATTTTTGAATAAGGGGCCTTGCATTTTCATTTTGCACTGAGCTCCACCAATGACATGGCAGGTCCTGACAGGCACTTGAACTCTCATCAAAGAGGTACTTCAACACATGCAGTAAGTCTGGGAAGCTGTGTCAATAGAAGTCGGATGACATGTGAGGCTTTGAGAGGCAAGGCTGAGGTACGGAAGGTGGGGTAGGAAGGACAACCACTTCACACAGACAGGCAGCTGGTCAGGAGACAGGGACACTGGTGCCCCGTATGCAGTGACACTACCAGTGTGCCAGTGGTACCAGAAAAGGCTTCTCAAATACACATACCAAGCACCACTCACTTTGGAGCACTATTTCCTGGAAACTCCCCAAATCTATCTCCAATCTTTGATTATACAGGTCTCATTTTCTCTCTCCGATTTACACAAAGTCTGACTTTTTCCCCATGTTTTATAGAAGCTTGTTTTAAAAGTTGGCATTCTATTTGTTTGTTCCTTTCTTTTGGCTTGAGAGAAATTTGCATGGGATGAAGGTTGGGAGATTGAGAATATCTCCACGTGCAGGCTGTTCTCTGCTCCAAGTCCAGGCTCCATCAGCTATGGGATGGGTTACTGCAGTAAGCAATACGGGCTCCCACACCACTGCTCAGGATGGTAGGTGGGACTCCCAGGGCCACTGGAGTAAGCAACGCGGGGGCAGACACACCGCTGACCAGGACAATACGTGGGACTCCCAGGGCCACTCCCAGTCTAGAGTCTGTCTGGGGGCAAACTCCCCAAGCACCATCACCACCAGCTAACTACAGGAGAACTGTCCTAAAATACGTCCTCTGAGAAGAGGCTTTGGGAGAGCTCCCCAAAGTTTTTTCAAAAGGAGCCAGAAGACAAAGACACTGCTTTCTTGGAATGCTTCAATAGCTGTCTTGTGATCACCTGCAGGCATATGAGGTTGAACCTTTTATTAAAGTTTTCAGACATGACAGCTGGATGCTTCTGACGCTTCAACACAGACGCATGCGCACACACCATTAGAGTGTTACATGCTAGGAGGGAAAGCAGCTGTGTTCCCTTCAAAAGGATAGCTATTCTCTTTTGTATAATAGCCCAAAGCGCCCCTGCTTGTTACCCCAGTCTGTCTTAATCCCCATGCCCAGTCTCTCTGCCAGAACCATGGAATCAGCAGGCAGCAGCTATGGTTTATGGGCTATGTGTCACTTAGTGCTGCCTGTACATCCTAGTCAGTGATGAAATAAGGGAACCGAAGCAATTGCCATCAAAGCTGAAAACGTGGCATCCTCGGCTCCAGGTTTGTCCTCTCCTGGGAAGGCAGAGCTGCTTGCAAAAGGAAGAAAACGGAGCTGAGCAGACACTGTATTTGGAGAACAACACTGTTTTCCACAGTGCACAAAGAGCAATGAAGCAAAACAAGGTTTTCCCTGAAGCTCGGGAGAAGCCACCTGCCACCTATCTGTGTGCACCACACCCAGCCCCACCTTCTGAAATACCTGCTCGGAGGAGCTTGCTGCTTACCACACTGGCACTTCCACACTCGAAATAAAAATTCACCTAATTATTTTAGATTTAAGAGATCAGGGATCTGCCCCTACTCATATGCCTGGAATAAGTGGCTGAGCAATTAAAGGACTGTGTACAACTGCTTTAAATCCACTAAGGTGTTCTTAGGACTGGATGACACGAATGTGGAGCTGCATCACACAGATGTGTGAAGAAACACGCGAAACCTAACAGAGTAGCTCAGATGCTATTTCACTCACTGCTGAAAAGAAAATCATTGTTTTAGAGTTGGCAGGGGAAGGAGTCACCCTCGTGACCAAGCCTCTTATTTCACAGACAGAGAAATGATGTCTAAGGTTGATGAATAACGCGTCTTCCCGAACCTCCTCACAGCATTCCTAGAGCAGAGGACGAAAGAGAGAAACCAGTTCTACTCTGCCCACGTCCACCAATTTCCACCAAAAGTGGACCAACTTCCAGCAATACGAATGCCAGCCTAGAAACTGAAGCAGACTGGATGGATCCCACTCATTCAGGTCAACTCACAGAGTGGCATAAATCAGTTCCCACTCAGCAGGCCATGGCCTTGATTTCCACCAAAGCGGGTCCAAATGGTTTTAAACATGGGGTAATAAGCAAGATGTTGCTTTCTTCAGCTTTTCAGTATCCAACCCAGAATGCTCAGCAAATTTCCTTTTACCAAGAGTGCAGGCTTGATAGTTAGGGCAAAGGTCACCATTCTTCCTGGGGCTCTCCTAGTTATGTGAAGAAAGAATGGTTGAGTATTTATTATTTTAAGAAACCTAATGATGAAATTCTGATAGAAATTCTCTGATGTGAAGTAGATTTCCTCTACCCCCTCTTACAATTTAGATTTCTTTAAGGAACTCAAAGCCTTTACTTCAAAGGTCACACTGTGTAATTGGGACCAAAGTTACAGAGAGAAATCAGCTGTCATAAACCCTCAATTTACGATAATCAGTAAAAACAAAACTCTCTTCAAAAATAAGGAAAACAATGTCCAACCTTCCATCACAAGGTTGCCTCCTTGTCAGCAGCAGGAAAAACTGCTGATTTAGGAGGTAGCAGGTCACAGCAGTAAAGAGCACAGCTTAGATGGGACAGACCTCGGTTCAAATCCCAGATACGCCACTTACTAGCTGTGCAATCTTGGGTGAGTTACTTAACCTCTGAGTCACGGTTTTCTCATCTTTGAAATGAAAACAACCATGTGAAGTAAGTCAGAGAAAGACGAATACTGTAGGATCTCACTTATATGTGGAATCTAAAAAAAAACTGAACTCACAGTTACGGAGAACAGATTGGTGGTGGCCAGAAGCCAGGGGTCAATGGGTGAAGGGGTCAAAGATACAAACTTCCAGTTATAAAACAAGTCCTGGGGATGTAATGTATAGCACGGTGACTACAGTTAACAGCACTATACTGTTCATGTGAAAGCTGCTAAGAGAGTAGATCTTACAAGTTCTCATCACAAGAAAAAACATTTGTTAACTATGTACAGTGAAGGATAGTAACTAAACTTATGGCAATCATTTCACAGTGTATATATATATATATATCAAATCATTATGCTGTACACCTTAAACTAATAAATGTTACCTGTCAATTATATCTGAATACAAAATAAATAAAATTAAAATAACATCACCTGCTTCATTGGATTGCTGTGAGGACTAAAGCAAAGAATGTATATATAAACTTCCTGGCACTCAATGCATGTCCAATAATTGGTGAACCCCATTCCTGGCTCTGATATTCATTTATATCTTGGTCTCATTCTCTTCTTCAAAAATAGTCAAAATGAATAATCACTAGGGCCTATCTTGACCGGAAGCTCTAAGAAAAGAAGCATGCCCAACTTTCCACTAATCCAGCCTATCTGATGGCCAATGAAAGAAATGACTTATAAGTAAATGTTACTGTAGAGTTTTCAAAGTATATGCTCATAAGAGTGTCAAATTTTGTCACCCGAATAATTCCTACTGTTTTGTGTTAAATTGCAAAGACAGGATATAATCTTCCACATTTGAAAAACTTCTCAAAACTGTCTCCACATTTTACATCCTTCCTACTGCTGCTGCCCAAGATCGGGGCCTTGCCCACCAGCCAGGATATCTGTGATCATCTCCCAATTGGTTCTGACACTTCCATGGTCTCCTTCCGCCAATCCACCTTGCAGTCACCAATCATCTCTCCCAATCAGAACTGACCATGTGTCATCATCTCCACCTGCCTTCTTGATGGCCCCAACTCACGCATGCACCTCACTTGCCCTGTGTTCCAGCCATCCAAATTCCCAACCCAAACGTCCCCTGCCCTCTCCACTGGGAAGCCTACTCTGATACCCCAGTCTGAAATAATCCCTTACTCTTGACCTTCAACAGCATTCTGTCTACATGGATCTTACAGCCCCAACCATTTTTGGCCTCATTATAATTATTAACCTCTACATGCTTGTGTCTGCTGCTGGATTGTAAGTCATGTCTTCCCTCTTTGGTAAGAACCAAACCTCTTGAGCTGTATTAGCCATGCACGTAGTAAGTAGTCCATAAAGTCTTAGCGAATTATTACTTAATTGGTTAATTGGTTTCAGCAGGCCCCTAATCAAATATATGCTTGAAGAAAAGAACCAGGGCTGTGTAGTTAGGCAATTCATTATCACAATATCTTTGATTAGGTATCACCTTGGAAAGCACAGTGAGCTGGAGGCAAGCCCTTGAGATGCTGGACATGAGACTGGTTAAATATTCATTGGGAGCAGATATCAAGGAAGAGCAGCCCTGGTTCTACCTGTGTCCAGGGAACATGGGCAGGGCAAAGCTGGTTTCTTCTCTGTCCTCCCTTCTCCAACCTGAATTCATCATTCATCCAATAAACATTCAGTAAGTGCTTCCTACGCGCTAGACACTGTTCTGGCACCAAGACTACAACAAAATGAAACCACTAGTTTGCATTCTAGTGCAGTACATCTCAAACTTCAGTGTCATTGTGAATCATCCAGGTATCCTGCCAAACAGCGGAATCAGACTCAGGGGGTCCAGAGTCGGGGCCAAGCACCTGCATTTCTAAAAAGCTCCCAGGTGCTGTCAGGGTTACTGTCCACATCCTCTGCAGTAAAGGTTCTAGACCAGAGCACTGGTTCTCAGCCTTGGCTGCACAGAGGAATTACCTGGAAAGTCTTAAGAAATACTGACGCATGGATCTCTTCCCCAGAGTTTCTGGTTCAACTGTTCTGGGATGCAGCATGGCAACAGGATTTTAAAAACCTCCTATGGGGATTATAATGAGCATCCAAGGTTTGGAACCGCTGTTCTAGTGGGAAGTGTAGATAGAAAATAAATACATATATTTCAGAGGAGTATTATAAAGAAAAATAAAGCAAGGTAAATGCAACTAAAGTGAGAGGACATATTTTTTACATAAGGTGGTCAGGGAAGGCCCTTCTGAGGAGGTCACATCTGAGCAGACACCTGAAAGAGGTGCAAGAATAAGCCACATAGTTATCTGGGGGAAAAGTTTCACGTACAAGAAACAAAATATGCAAAGGCCCTGAGGTAGGTGTGTGCTTCGCATGTTTGAGAAATAGCAAAGGAGACTAACGTAACATTTTTCACTGGAAAACTTTGTTGGAACAAAGGTTTACAACCTTAGTACAACAGGTCATCAGATCTTAATGGGAAGTGCAGGCACACAAGGCCTGAAGGAGTTCAAAACGAGTAATGCTTTAAAGCTAAAGAACGCTGGGAGGTGGGCAAGCTTTGGGAAGCAAGGGGCATGCACATAAATATGCTAAATCACTTCATTATCACAGGAATTGTATCAATGAATAAATTATCCTCATTTTGGAAATAAATGACTAGAGGCTCAGAGGTATATTCCCGTGCCCATGATCATAAAAGGGCAAGATTAACTCGAGTCTGAATGACTTAGGGTGGGTTCCCTTTCCATAATACATTAACCACCCACTGGGTTATCCTCATCTCACCTGGAACCCATCCCCCACCTCAGGCACAGTGGGTGCGAGAAGGAGGCACGTGTTAAAAAGGAGGGAGATGGCAAATGCAGGGGAAGAGAAGAGAAACTCAGGAGGTAAAGGAGGCAGAGACAAAAGGAAAGAAGCACTAGAGGACAGCTGTCTCTCCACAGATGCCTTCGGCTCCTGCCTATTCACAGCTGGGGCTCATAAAAGCCCTGTGAGATGGTGTGAGGGTTAATTTTACGTGTCAACATGGCTGGGCCATGGAACCCAGATATTTGGTCAAATACCAACCTAGACATTGCTGTGAAGGACATTTTTTAAGTGAGATTAACTATTCAATCAGTGGACGTGGAGTAAAGCGATTATCTTCTATAATGTGCATGGGGCCTCATCCCGTCAATCATTTGAAGGTCCTAAGGGAAAACAGGCTGAGGCTCCAAAGGAGAGGGAATTCTACCTCCGGACTGCCCTTGGACTCGAGCTGCCATATTGACTCTTCCCTGGGTCTCGAGTCTGCCAGCCTGCCCTATGGATTTGGGACATGCCTACTCCACAACCGTGTAAGTCAATTCCTTAAAATAATCCTCTCTCTCCAGACTAAACACACACACACACACACACACACACACACACACACACACACACACACACACACACACGATTGGTGAGATCACCATCCTTCCAACTGCTGGGGATGCTAACCAGTGACAGAGGAGGGTCCATGTCCACGAGGATTAAACAAAATTCTTTTGTGTTTATGAGGCTTCCTTGATGGACTGGAAAATAATGATGGGAAATTAACACAATCACAGATGCCACGCTAAAATTTCAGGACTGCAAAACACTGAGAAAAGGCTGGAATTTGCTGGAGCCTTGACAGAACAAGAGACAGAAAGTGGAAACAAATAGAGAAAAGTGATTCAGTGCTGCAGTTCTACCCATGGGGAAGGTTGGGAAATACCATATAATTCTTCCTCAAAAAATGTTGATCAAAATACGGGTTCAAAAATAATAACCATGTGGAAGAAAGCAAGGAAATGACATACTAAAAAAAAAGACCTCAGATAAGTATTCCTTTACATTTTATTACTTTTTGAGTAATTAAGAATGTGCCCCCCAAAGGACCCAGGAGCCATTGTTCTCTTGGAGGACAGGCATTTTGAAAACACTCTAGGGAAAATGTTTGGAAAGCAGGGGGGAGCAGCATGGTCCTCCCCCAGAAAATAATGGCATACGCAAATATTCTCTTTCATTCCAAAAAGGAATTTGGGATCAGAAGTGGTACCTCTACACACCAGTATCTATGTGAGAGTACAAGAGACAGGGTACCAGGATATAGGAAGAAAAGGGAAGGGAGGTTTTTAAAAAGAAAGTTTCTACACTTAAATATAGTAACTTCTGCTCCCTGTGCAACTGCAATAGAGAAAAACAACCCTCGCAGGCAACGACACCCCTAGGACTCCTGGTGTTTGACGGCTCTCTCGATGTGCTGCCATTGCCAAAAAAACAGAATTAGTCTTCTTGAAAAGATGGAACTCATTCCTTGAGAGTCAGTTTTGGAAACGGAGTCGTGTCGTACCATTTTGCTTTTTACCAGACAGGGAAAAGAGTTTAAACACACTGAAAAAACAAGATTCATGGGCAAAGCCAGCGTTGAAAAACCTAGAGAAATATGATGGGGTGGGGAGGGAAGAGAAAGAGAGGTGATAAAACTAAAGCCAGGCCCAGTCCTCGGGGACTCCAGATCTCCGGAAGAAGAGCCAAAGGCTGTTCATGCTGTTTGCCCACGTCCATCGGTTAGTAGTGGTTTTCCTACTACTATGATTATTGTGCTGTCATTATTTCACAACACCTGCCATGGTCCTGGGTTGAAGAAAACCCACATATCGCCGTGGCTGGCTGAGGCCTCTGACTCTCCAAGCTAAGGTGTCATCACCTGAGTCAAGTATGGGGTCACCTATCCTCAGTGGGCTCCACTGTAGCCTCCAGGACCTGTTGAAACACAAAGTAGAGGGTGGCTTTCTTGATGTGACCAGAGGGGAGGGTCATCACCCAACCCACTACCAACCATCGCGTCCTAAGGGCCCCCTATAAAACTCCCTGGTGCTCAGGAACTGGGACTGCCAAAAGGCTTCTGTCAAACAACCAGAGCTTTCCAGAAAGGGCAACACATTCCTACCGATGACCTCATTAGCTTGGATCAGCTCCTTGAATGTCCCAGCTATCAAATGGCAGACAGAGCATGGGGCCAAGCCACTGGCATAGTCTCATCATGCCTGTATATTTACAGAACATTTTCCCATTTTATAACTTGTTCAAAAAGTGTTGGGTGCAGAGGCTCTGAGGTTCAAATCTCACTTCTATGATTTTCGTGCCGTTTTCTCACTGCCAAGTGAGCATGAGGATAGCAGCTACCGCCTGGGACTGTGGTGAGGATGACATGGGATAAACAGGTAAGGCACTTGATCAGCAGTGGGAACATGGCGACACATAATACATACAGACTGATGTGGGGCAGACGAGGGGACAGGGGCTCAGCACCCGCAGAGACAGAGGCTAGATGTCTTTCCTGGTGACAAGCAGAACTAAGTTCCACACAGATGGTACGGAAACACACAGATATTGGCACACATGTTGCCGACAGGATGGATATACTGGGATGGGAGGTAGGAGAGGGTATCCTAGTGACTAGAGAAAGCAACCTGGATGGGGACAGAGTACTAAAAAGGAGAAATGAGCACTCCAAAAAGAACAAGCTGGCCTTGCTCCTACAGAAAATTAAGTTTCTCTTCCATGGTTTAGGCCAGAATCAGTGAAAAGCTTTCCTGGCATGTGACTAATATATTGCTGATCTTACCTACAAAGAATTGGCTTATACACTTACAGATGCTGGCAGGTCCATAATCTGCAGGGTGGGTTGGCAGGCAAGAGACCCAGGCGAGAGCTGATGCTACTGTTCGAGTCTGAAAGCTGTCTGCTGCAGAATTCCTGCTTGCTCGGGGGAGGTCCACCTTCTGTTCTATTCAGGCCTTCAACTGATTGGCTGAGGCTCACTCACTTTATGAAGAGCCACCTGCCTTATGGAAAGCCCACCAATTTAACCTCATCCATGAACACACACACAGAAACATCCAGAATAACATTTGACCAGCTATCTGGGCACTGTGACCCAGGCAAGCTGGTACAGGTATTGCCTGCTGTTTGAAAGTCTGCATTAGGCTACTTTGCTTTTACGAAAGACCGACATTAGTACCTGTTTTTGCTAAATGAAAGAAATCCAAAGATGATTTTTGCTTTTACCAAAAAAAGTGAAAAGCAAGAAACCAGTGTTTGTATAGTTTGTTTGCAGTGAGCTATTATAGAGGCAGCGTGCACCAGAGCAGCGAGAGTGGCCCCGACCACACGCAGCGTCTCAGCACCAAGCCGCCATGGCTTCAAACTGTGTCTGTGACCCTCTGCACTTCATCTCCACTGATTCTGTGCACCCATCAGCAAGATGTGTCCTAAGGCATCAGAAAAGCCAAAGAGAGGTTATTTGGGGGGTCTGGGAAAGCTCAAAACTTTTTTTGACATAAATTAATGGTAACTGCTTCTCCCCTTTGTGCCGTTTCAGCTCACAGAAGGTTTCATGGCAACACCCAACTTTCGGATAGCAGGGAAACCTGTACATAAAATTAACTATCACAGAGGCCTCAGGTGTTTTGTCTTCAGAGACCCCCACATCACAGAAAAGTATGAGATCTTCAAAGAAAACTTATGAGTCCTAGAAAGACATTCAAAAAGAAATGGCAAGAGAATAAAACCCACAAAATGCAAGACTGGGGCTGACTTTGGTGGGAAGGCAGTGTGGGAATGGGGGAGTTGCACATTGGCAGGGCAATAGTGTTGGCAATGTTCTAGCTCCTAAGTTGGATGTTCAGAGTTTTCATTTCATTATTATGCTTTAGACCTCACATATCTTCTTGTGTATGTATCAAATATTACATATAGAACAAAGGGAGAAAAAATCGAGCTCTCAGGTCATGTAGCAATACCACCACCTCCATACAGCTCCCTCAACCACTCCTGAACAGAAATCTCTCTTTCTCTGATCATAATGTCCATTCCACTGCTGAGCTGATATTACTAGACGACTCTTCCCACGCTCAGGCCTTCCCTTCTCAAATGGATTTTAAGTCTTTTATATTCAGGGACAGTTTCTTACAACATCTTTTTATTCCCCAACAGAGTCTGGCTGAGTCTGAGTAACTCAATAAAAACTCATCAGTGGCTGAAAAACAAGGTGGGTCGGAGCAAGGATGACAAATAAACCAGCAGAAAAGCGAGGTGCTTGAGCAGCACTGGGCTTCAGTTTTACGGAAGGCATAAGAGCTTCACAAGTTGGCTTGAGAGATCAGAAGCCAGTCAGGGCCATGTGTACGATTTTTATGGGTCTAAAATGAAACAGTGCCCATTGTACTTGGTGGTGTGCTACCAACGGTACCCGTGTTATAAGGATAGCACAGCAAGGCTTATAGGAGGGGAAGCACACAAGACAGGGGACCGGCCCGGATTATCTGTGATGTCCAGACTGTGAAGAGCCAGTGGGAAGTCCCTCGCGGGGATGTGGCGCCCCAGCCTTACATCTATCTGCCTAAGAAGACACAGTATAGCAGCATGGCACTTCTAGCAAATTCCCAATCTTTCAGCAAACTTCCTGCCGGTCAAGTCAATAGCTAGAAGACAGCAAGACTCCCTAAAGCCCAATAGTGAGGAGTGCTTTCTGTGTGTCCAGATCCCTGGTCCACACTCTATTAACTCTTCTCATCAGAACTCCTGAACCCTGAACTGGAGATGTTCCCCTTTGCCCCAAAAACTCCAGCTCTAACTCATGCCAGTTTTGGTTAAAGCCATCTGTGAGAGCTCTCTCTCCTTAGAAACAAAGTATAGTTAGTGATGCATGCTCATCAGAGTAAGGATAACAAAATACTGGATGGGGACAATTTCTCTACTCACTAAACAGGGACAGGGCTGGGAGAACCATAAATACAACTGCTAAGAGAAGAATGAGTAGACGTCAAACAGCTTATAAATGAATTCTGTTAAAAGGTCACTTTATATGCTATAACATAGAAGGAGAGAAGGCTGAGATTAGAATTACTATAGCCGTGTTCTAGTCCAGCCTCCTCAATACCAGGGGAATATAGCCCATATAGCCCTGTAAAGTGACATAAACCGTTCAGTGACATGCCAGGTCTCCCCATTTCACAGCCAATACTCCTTTCACCACAACATACTCTCAGATAGATCCGTTTGGCCACTTGTTACACATATGACTTGGAGTTTGCATATGTCAGCACTGAATCGAAGAAAGGTCCAGATTTAGAATACATAAATCTATGTAACAAAGGCTGAAGGCCAGTAATTTAGGGGAAACAATTCTCTCCTTATACTGAGAAGGAAAATCATTAGGGGATAAACCAAACCAAGAACATTCCATGGACTCACCACTAGGACCTACAACATTGGTTGCAACAATTCCAAAATTTCTCACATTTTGGAGCAAATGCTCCTTCAAGATGACAGAATTCTCCACACCAGCCTGCAGAGGGTACAAGTGACAGCATGAAATGGACTACTGGAAATGCACTGCCCAACTGGAATAGAATAGTCTGGGTCTGGCTCCCATAGAGAAATCCTGCAATTCAGGTTGGGTGTGATTCTCATGTGCTCCAGCTCTGAGTGTAGGAATCCATCTCTAGAAGAGTAAGGCTTCCAGCCACATCAATCCTGGTAATGGAAAACAAGCCTCCCCCTCAGGATTTCTATATCTTTCAGACTACCCATTTGAGAAGCAGGGAATGAGATGTTTTTTCCTCACACATTCGTTTTCACCTCTAGCCTCCTTGACATCACTGCTCTTCTCTAGAATCTGAAAGGCAGCATTTCTGTTTACTTTCTTACAAGTTCCCCGAGGTTCGATTGTTGATGTCTGTGCAAGTCAGCGATTAGCATTCTGACTTCCATGCCTTCTTCGCAGTCAGCCAAAGAGCCCACGAAGTTGGCCACAACCACTCCCTGGGAACAATGGGCCCTTTCTACAAAATACAGGTTTGTCTTCCTTTCCAAATACACAGGAGTTGCGCTGCTGGCAGAGAGGTCTACTGACTGTACAAAATGTTCGCTGTGAAGCCAAGGGCTCCCCAAACAAGAGAAACCAATTTGCAGGTCATATGTCCAACAGAGTCAAGATTTTGCCCCTGATTCCATTTATAGAACTCAAAAGGTAAATTATACACCCCATCAGAAAGCCTAACAGACACAGCCATGGAAGCAATCGTCCTGGACCTGGGTTTGGAAGAGCAGCTGCGCTGTAAGAGGCAAACCCTCCAGGGACTGTCCACCTGTCAATTTAAGAATTCCTTAGTGCTCAGCTCACTCAAGACCTGCTCTTATCTGTCCCGCTCTCAAGAGACAGGCCGGTTGGCCCTACTGTTACTTTAGCGCTTAAACTTGGGCCATGCAGAAACTCAGTGCCCAATCAGATGAGGCCCAGGTAGCCAAGCAGGTAAGGAGCCTCTCCACCACAGAGGCTGGCTGATTTACTATTTTATAGCAGAAAAATGAGTTCGGCCTCTAAAAGCTTAAGTTCACAGCCTCAGGCTCTCCACTCTCTATTTTTCTTCAGGACTGCTTCCCAAGAGACATCTTGCCCTTGCACTGGCTCGCACAACGGAAGGACAGTGTAGTCCCTGCTCTGCCCTTTACTGAAAGTTTTGTGCACCAGTTTCTCTGCATGTGTACAAGGACAATGAGAACGCCACCCTGCTTTCTCACACGGTTATTATCAGGATGGAACCAGATAACAAGAGCAAATATTTTAAAAGGCGCTATTCAAGTGAAAGGCACTATTATTTCCTTTCACCAGCACTGACTCAGGGCCTTAGGACATCAAGAGCTCAGACACAAGGTCCAGCAGCAAAGGAATATTTGCTTCTTATCATCCCTGTCCCAAAGAGCTCTTGACAGGGGACCATGAGCCACCGAAGTCCAAGGCCCTCCAAAGATTTGCAAAACTACGGATGCTCAGGGGTTGCTGCAAAAAGCTGAGACTCTCCCACTGTGACACCAGGTCTCTTCAAACTGATTCTAGAAAAGTCCACAGGTTCAAGGCTCTTCCTTCTATGTCTCTGTGCTTCTGTGGATATTAAAAACACTTCAGCACAGGCAGCTGACTGGTTCCCAGCCTGCCTTCTCCTGGTGAAGAGTACAGACCTGGTGAGAGCGAGTGGGTGGGCTGACGGGGTGAGGGTTGTCTTCATGACCCCCCAATCTGCCCCTTGGAATATTCTTCTAGTTGTGGGGGAACCCTGGGGTTCAAACAAATTTCCCCGAATAGCTCCATCAGCCTGGGACAGTTTGGAAGGTGGAATGATCTGGGTTTGGGGAGGGGCTGTTTAGTTTGGAAGACATCATTTTTTTTCTTTTTTGTTTAATTTTATTTTGTTTCACCCTTTGTTAATATGTGAATGTTTTAAGTTAAGCATCCTAAGGCCTGGGCCTTCGTGCCAGGTCAGACTTTAACAAACAGACCAGACTAAATCAAGATTTCTTTTTTTCTGCTACTCAAGCAGAGAAGAGTTGAACAGTCCAAGGAGGCAGTTTGCTGCCAAATCACTCCATGATCTCAATGCAGATAACCTAACCTAAAGCTGCTCAAAAAACATCTGGAGGCTGGGGCAGAGAAAAGAAACAAGTGAGATGCTTGAAACATACATACACACAAACCTCACTAAACACCAAAACATCCACTGATTTGCACACCAGGAAAACATGGTTTTTAGAGAGGGCTTTGGCTGTTTTAGAAAATATTGAACACACCGTACTTGGTGGCAAGTCATGGACTGTTTCTCGGACAGTGTGTCTGGGCACAAGCCTGTGTTATCTCTCTCTATGACACTATGTATCTCCCATTTTTAGGACATTCTTCCCTAATATACTGGCAACAACAGAAAAATCAAAAAGGCCTGTGAATTCACTCTCCTTTCCCCTTCCTCCATTCTTCCCCTCTCTTCCTTCTCTCTTTAACCCCCAGGCTAGTGTCCCTTCCAGGCAGTCAACATCCCTGGACTGGTCTTGTCTCCCTCGGCCCACCCTCAAATGATGGTTCACTCATTCAACCAACATTTCTTGAGTACCTACTGTGTATAGTGTCAACCTGTACCTGATGCCAAGAACCCCACAGACACCGTCGCTGTTCTCCTGGTGTTTGTAATGGCATGACGGGCAAGATAAGGAGTGAACAAAATATTTGCAAGTTGTAATAAGTGCTAGGAATAAAACAAACAAGAGTCTGACATTAAAACTATAGGAGGACCTGAAAATGTTCTGGAAAGACCAAGATAGCTTTTAAAAAAATTTTCAAAACCTTAGAAATATACATTTATTTTAGGTGTTGGCTCTTATACTCACAGTAGTCGATTTACCCATCTCTTCCTAAACTTTCCTTCTAATCTTAAAATGGAAAGGAATTACATAGCTAAGATCATTCAGGCCAGATTCCTTCAGGAAGCTCTCAGGCTCGGCCCTCTCCAGCTCCAGGAAGGAAACTCCTCATCTCCCCATGGGTAATTATAAGACACTCTGCTAGGCTCTGTGGATCATTCGAAATATCTCCCAAAACTTAACATGCATTTGCTTTCCTTAGTGCTCTGGGGAAATTAAAAAAAAAAAAAAGATCCATTAACTGCACAATAAAAACTTGGCCACTGGATTAAAGCCCCATAACAGAAGATTGTGTGTTTTAAACTTCTTTATATCACTATCATTGACTTGTCCATAAATATTCTGATTTTTTTATATCAAGATAAAGTCAGCCATTTCAATCCCCAAATTCCTCTAACTTTTCTTTTAAAATCCACACTCTACATCTTAAATTATTTTTATCACACTTCTCTTAATCTTCTATATTTATAAAAGCTCTTTTAAAGGAGTGACTAAAACAGGAAAAAATACTCTAATAAGGAAGTGACTAATGCAAAGGTTAGCAAAAGGGTTATTTTCCTTGAAACTCATATGATTTTTGTATATTTCAGCAGCTATTCTTCAATCAGCTTTTACTCAAATAACGACTCCTGGGTATTTTCTTTCACTACTTGTACCAAGTAGTATTTTCCCTTCCTGTTTTTGAATGTTTGGGGCCCTCCTTACATAGCTTTTTAAGAATTCTGGCTGAATTCATTTTTTTTTAATTTCCAGAGCAGTTTCTGACATTTCACAACTTAGAATATAAATTGCATATGGGCGGGGACTATGTATTTTCTTGCTAAGCTTACTATCGAAGCACTTCGTGAAGAGCCAAGTTCTTTACGGACAATTAGATGGGCCCTGGTGGCCAGGCTGATGATTTTTAAGGCCAACACAGCTTCGTTCTTCAAGGTTTTTGTTTATACACCTGTATGAAAGTTTTGTTTGCATTCTTTTGTTACCAAGAGGTCACAGGGGAGGGGGTGCACTCCTGATGTAGCTTGGCTGATCTGTTCGAATTAGTTATATCCTAGATATGCTGTATTATAGATGGTATTTTAGATGGTACAGATACATGTTAGACACCACATCACTCAGTATATGCAAGTGCTATTTAAAGCTACAAAAAGTGCATTATGGAGTGGAAGGCCTGAAGAAAGGAACCTATCCAGTTGTCTTTCACAATGCAACTGACAAAAACTATCATTACAATAAAGAAAGCTCTGATAGATTTAAAAAAATGGAACTCTAAACTGGAATCAAAATTTTAAGAACTTCAGAACTAAAAAGGCAGGCTAGGTGGGGGTGGTCCGCTGAGCTCTGCTGTCCACAAATCCAGTGATCTTGACCATGAGCAAACTCTTGTCTATGGCTGCCTCGTTTCAGGCCTTCATCATCCTCTCTTGCCTAAACTGTTGCAACCACATTACCTCCCGGGTCCCATCTGTACACACTGGTTTCCAATCTCTCCTAGTCTGATCCACCTACTGTCATGTCAACCCATAGATCTAATCGGGTCGATCTAACTGCATGAAGCCTCCCAAGTGACCTGCTCCCCCAAACTCCTCAGCATGGCACTCAGGCACCTGTAGCCTCCAATTCCATATGCTTTCTGCATCCACTGCTTGTTGCTATTTGCCCCCCAAAAAACCCCATGTGTTACCACTTACCTTATCCCTTCCTTATTATGAACACCTATTCATCTTTCAAGGCCCATTTGAAATATGGCCTTGTCTTTGAACCTTTCCTGTATTTCCCTCAGTCCTCAGCAGACTGACCTGATCCTTTCAGGCCCTCCCTTAGGCCTTAGCACATAGTCCTAGAATTAGCATATGTCTCCTCCAAATCACTGTGCAATATCTGGTCACAGGTGGAGCCCCTGATATACAGTAGGTACTCAT
The DNA here is from genome assembly GCA_032199065.1 of Smutsia gigantea. Taxonomy (NCBI): domain Eukaryota; kingdom Metazoa; phylum Chordata; class Mammalia; order Pholidota; family Manidae; genus Smutsia; species Smutsia gigantea. Next base: position 144,551 of record JAVSCE010001007.1, read on the forward strand.
TTGTTGCACCAATATTAATTGTCTCAGTTTTGCTACTCAGCTCCCCCAGAGACTACCACTTGGGGACACAGGGCATGCTCTTGGAAATTTCATCCCAGGAAAAGGCCAAGGATAGGTCTGGAAGAAAAATCTACCTCTGGCTACAAAAACTAAAAACACTCAAACTCTTGAGTCTTAAAGAGACAATGGCTGTCTTAAAAAGGAATGAAATTCTGATACATGCTACAACATGGATGAACCCTGAAAACATTAGACTATGTAAAATAAGCCAGTCACAAAAGGGCAAATACTGTATGATCCCACTTATGGGAGGGACATACACATGCAGAGAGGCAGAGAGCAGAATAGTGTTTACCAGGGACTGGAGGGAAGGGCAAGGCGGTGTGAGTGTTTAATGGATACAGAGCTTCAGTGCGAAGATGGAAAAGTTATGGAGATGGGTGGTAGAGAGAGTTGCATAGCAATGTGAATGTACTTATGACACTGAACTGTACACATAAAAATGGCTAAAATAGTAAACTTTATGTTGTGCATATTTTACCATTAATTTTTTAAGTAGAAAAAAGGGACAATGGCTGAGAAAAAAAAATTAAACACAGATAGGAACATGAAGGCTAATGATACAGTGGATTTGAATTCACTCTCAGATTCCTGGGGTGAGGGGATCCCCTTCCAAGCCTTCAAATGAAAGTTTCTGAACTGGTGGTTGGAAGCCCCACCTTCCACAATATATACTGAGCACCTCCACTGTCCCAGGCCTCAAACACTGAAAGGAGATCAACATTGATTAAAATAGCCTAGGGCATCCTAGGGAGAGTAAGACATATACCCAAATAACTACACCACTGGAATGACTTGGATTGAGGCTTATCAAAAGAAATACAAATGCAGCGTAGGAGAAAGGGCAACAGTAAGTTCAAGGAAGGTTTCCAACATGAGCTCAGCGATGGCAAATTCATAAGCATTTAATGAAGGACACTTGCAAATGAAGAAGGGTCACTCGGTATGCTCAAAGGCCCTTCCAGCTGGAGGCCTCTGCTGTTCTATATGTTCTGTAACGTGGGGGATGGACACACACTTTCAGATGTTTGGCTGGATCTGACCCAGGATGGCATTTTTCTATCCTTTTGACCTCTGTCTGCAGCTACTCCATTCTGTTATTCATGACAGAGCTCAATGACCAATAAACCTTCTCTGTATTTTATCTCTTTTCTGTGTGTACAGATTTTAAAGTATCTTGCAGGATAACTCTGTAGGTTTCCAGAAACACAGAAGAAATACACATACACACAACTAGATTATTTTGCTCTAAAATTTCTGTTTCTAATACTCAAAGTAAATCTTACACCACCCTCAACAAGATCCATTCACACAGATGGCTCTATGGAGTGGAAAAATAAGACCTATTCTGTCTTTTCCAGATTATTGGTGTTTCATGGAATAATGAAATGAATAATGCTTAATTAAAATGAACATTTAAATGAGTTAAAATAAACAAGCTGTAGTCTATCAACTTTGAGGAGCTTGTAAGTTTGACTTTTTGAACATCTATGCAGCATAAGTATTATTAATGCATGCATATCTCACTAGATTTTGGTTTTCCTTCAGTTTTTCCCATATGTCTTCAGAAAAACCTGCCTCGAGTAGAAAAGACCATGTGCCTTCATTTTATTAATGCACTTTTACAGGAGCAAGCTGTTACAATTATCCCTTTGCAATACTGCAGTGGTTTAAGTATCTGACAAAAAGAGGAAGAATTCTGCACATGGGTAGCATATGTTCTAATGGAAAGATCTTCAGAGTAGGATGGTAGCAGCTTCTGAAATCTGCCATGTTCAATCCTGGGCAGTTTCTGTCTGCAAACCTTGGTCAGGTTATATAAACACTCCAATCTTCAATTCCCCCCACCTATTAATCGGTTTAGTATTAGTAATATCTAACTCAGAGCATTTTGCTGAGGACTGAATGAGCACGTGGTGACATGAAGCTCTCTGCACAGTATCTATACAATAAATGTTTAGTAAATGTTAGTGTTTGTTATTAATCAACATGTTTTCTTACTCCAGTGCAACCACTGGCTGCTTTGCAACCTTAAGACATTTCATTTAGCTTTTCAAAGCTTCTTGGTTCTCCCTACTTCTATCTTCCCTTAAAAGCATAATAGGGGAAAAAACTAAGGCCACATATATAAAGAAATTTGAGCTTTAAAACATTAAACTCCCTTGCTAGTTTAAAGAAGCCAGCTGTCATGTGCAGGGTGTCTATTTGGGAGGCTGGCATGGCAGCCTCCGGCCAACAGCTAATAAAAACATGAAACCCTCTGTCCTGTAACCACAAGATACTAATTTGCCAACAAAAATGGGTTCTTCCTCAGTTAAGCTTCAGATGAGATCACAGCCCTGGCTGACATTGACTGCAGCCTTTTGAGATGCTCAACGGATGACCTAGATAAGCTGTGTCCAGATTCCTGACCAACAGAAACTGTGAGATAATAAATATGTCTTGTTTAAACCACTAGGTTTGTGGGAATTTGTTATACATCAATAGAAAACTAATAGTAATGTGGAGACTGGGAATGCAGGCAGATACACATGGTACAAAATGCACACACACACAAGGATTCCCATGATTTCCCATCACCGCTGCAGTGATTTAGCCTTGCTGCACCACTATGGCAGGGAAGGACAGTAAACCAAGGACAGATTTAGGAGTGGATGGTAACAACCCTCTCCATGAAGTATGGGGGAAAAAAAATAATAGTTTCCTGTGGCATTTCATCAAACAAGTAACAACCAAAGGTTTGTTTTGAATTTATTTTCAAATTAGGTAAGTCAGCCTTTCTGGAAACCAAATTGGGCAAGAGATTTTGTCAAGGTCCAAATCCTCTTGCCAAATTGCATTACCTTATGTGCATGATTGGAAATCTTTCGGAACTTAGTTATGGGAAAGGTTCACAAATCAGACACCCAGATTCAATAGCCAGCATGCAACTCAGTTCACATGAAATAAACTGACCCACACCCACAGATATTAGAAAAGTCTTTTTTTAAGATGTGGGTTCTGAGTTCATTTTCCATTAAATACTGTAATTTTCCAGTCCCTCTCACAAGTGGATACTCTGTGCCATTTAGCCACTCGTCCAATGCATTATCAGTATTATCCCCTTCCATGTTACCAGTATCTCCAATTAAACCTCTGCCCTTAAATTCTGAATCAGTCTAGGGCCTTCTTAAACATTTTGCACAGAATCAGGAAATTTAAAAAGATGACTCCTTGGAGATCATCTAGTCCCATTCTCTGATTGTACTGGAAAAACCGCGAGGCCCACGGAACTCAAATGACTAGCTCGAGTTGAAAAGCAGAATCTTTCTACATGCTTCAAACTGTTTCTTGAGAAAAGAGAGGAGGAATATGTTTTGCTCTGAACCTTCCCTTTCATCTTTTACTGCATCTGTCTGTCCAGATGCCTGAGGCCTCTGCTAAGCACCCTTTGCCAGGGAAGCATTTCTGTGAAGTACCAACTATGAACGGGAGAGATCTCAAGTGACTGCTGTGTATCCCACAGCTGGGGTAACATTCTTCACCCACCAAGTTCCTGCCACTACTGTGAATCCCCAAGAAATGTCTGTCAGGTCACAGCAACAAAAATAAATTATTGACCCCACTGCTTAAGTGATGAGCTAAGGCCCAACATAACAGTACTAGTCCAAGCAGATTCACCAAGTGCAGCTTGGGAGCAAAGACAGGAGGGAAACGTATTCATTAAAATGTAACAAATATTTACAGAGGTCTCACCTACGATTTCTCTGTAATTTATTTATCTACGTAACAAACACTGAACAGCAAGCATGTCTTAGCCACTTTACAACCAGGAATAAAAAGATGAGGTAAGAAATAGTCTCTGACCTCAGGGAGTTATAGTCTAGCAAGGAAGCCAAAGATTTCATGATTATTTTAATAACAGGGAACCTTTATTGAGCACCTACTACGTGCCAGGCTGGTCCTATATGCATAAGAAAGATGAACTCCCTCCGATCTCACTGCAACTTGACCTTTAATCCCCGTTTGGCTCACAGACAGCTAAGACACAGAAAGGTCGAGTGTTTTGCCCAAAGTTTGCACATTCATTGTTTCGACAAATATTTGCCGACCGTGTTCTGGGCACTGCTCTGGGTGCTGGGATACAGCAGTGAACAAAAGAGACAAAAATCCCTGTTCCTGTGGAGTTTACATACTAGTGGAAGGATCCAATATTAAGCAAAAAACAGCTAGAATCAATGTCAGAGAGTGACAAGAGCTCTAGAAAAGCAAGACAGTGAAGGGTGACCAAGGGTTGTTTGGAGGGAATTGGGTAGTTGCTTTAAAAGGGTGGCCAGGGAAGTACTCACAGATAAGGTATCATTTCAACAGAGACCCGAGATGGTCCACAAACACCAGAGGGAGGATTGGGGCACGCAGCCTGGCTGCAGAGCCCCTGTTTGAACCACCATACTGACACCTCTCCACCATAACACTGGGCAGACAGAGCCAATGTGGGATGCTTCAGCTTCCTTAAAAGGATTTTATCAACCTCCTTAATAGGTTTATAAACTTTTATAAATTTTATAATTTACATTCTGATTATAAAAGTAATGTGTTTTCACGGGAAAAAATAGGTTTAAAATTGAGTTTTCATAGAAACTTCTATTCTTACGAAGATTTGAGCTTCATTAGCTACAACCTTCGGAGGTGTTCTCTAAGTCTGACAACGCAAAGTGGAAGAGAGAAGGAGCATCATTTAATGGGAATAGTTCTGGACATTGATTCCAGGGACTGAGATCTGGCCCAAGCTCTGCCTGTAACTAAAATATATCTTTGTAGGAGTGTCACCTACTTCCCTAGGTCTCTGGGGTCCTGACCTCTATAGTAAAGGAGTCAGACAACAGAACCTGCAGGACTCTTTCTGATGTGCCACGAGTCAATGGTTAAGAAGAAAGAAGAGGTCATTGGTAATGTGGAAAAACCACCCAAACACGCTAAGGGATGCTGAGCACTTGAATCCTCAAAGCTCCCTGAACCCACAACCAGGTCACAGGGTGAGAGGAGTGGCCGAAGTTCCCCACGATCCTTCAGGATGCTCCTAGGTCTCCAGCGCTGGAGGAAGAGTGACAAGGAGGTGCCCTTAGGACATAAGCACCCTCTACCTGGCTACTAGGTAAGGACAGTAGGAAGGTGAGAGCTGGAAACTTCTCAAAATCTGATTCTGCATCTGATGGGACCTATCAGATGAGACAGTTAAGTTGAGGAAAGGCAGTCTTGCTGGGTCTCGAGTCACGCTGACCAAAGGCGTCTTTCTCCATCTGGCTTGCACTGTTAGTATTCTCTCCATTTCACACTGGTGAAGTGCAAAACTGGACAGGTCTGCAATGCAACTCACTTGAACTGGGGTACCCAGGATCTGGTGAAAGGCGAGAAGAGTGTAGGGCAAACTACAGTGCCTGACAGAATATTTCTCATGTCTGATCGAAGAACTCCAACCGCTTAAATGCAACGGCCTTTGTAGCTGCTGCTCCCTTCTCCAGCTCGTGAATCCCTCTCCAACTTTCTCCATGCAGTTCTACCCCTGTTTGCATCTCCTCCACTTCCCTGTTTAACTCTCAAAGTGCTACTTACATAAGCAGGAGAAATCTCTACTTCACTTCATTAGGATCTGTTTATTTTCTGCAGAGTCCTTCGAACTCAGGCTAGACTTGGTAACATCAGGAAAAGAAAGGCCAACAGATCTTCAGTTCAAGACAGATCAGTTTGACATGAAGGCAAATGCCAGAAAAAATTAAATGTTTCAAATGGTCTTGTCTTCGGTATCTTTTGACAGCTTTCAGCAAAATTCAGTAGACAGAAATTACAGCTGACATAAGCTAAGAAACATAGACCATCTTTATATGACCATCTGCCCTTTTTATTTTGTTAATCTCACGGTGAACTAAGGGAAGAAAAAGCACAGTGATCCATAATGAATATCGAGCTGAATTCTCTCCCAGCCCCTAGGAGGAAAAATGGCATTTCCATGGGGAAGGAGAAGAACATCTTATTCCATGCACCAGCAAGGATATATCTTCAAAAGAGAGAGATGGGACAAACACATATAAAAGTTCAGGTGCATAAACAATTACGACTTTGCAGAGCTAAATATATGAAAGCAGAGAGAAAGCTGAAACAAACACAGACACAGTAACCGGGGGGAAAAGAGTTTTCAGTGGGAAAAGAGTTTTTACTGGGAAAGTTTCATAGGGGAGGAGATGTTTAAAGCACTGTTTTGAAAATGAGAGAGAGCCATGTTTAGGCAGAGAGGTGCCCGTTCTGTGTATGATCATCGTCAATGTTTAATCTCCACACTAATGGTATTAAACATCTATTAAACTATTATATGTTATTATATATCAAACATCTATTACAGAAGACAGCCCATTTGGTTTCACGATGGCCATCTGACTGAAACAGCTTAAAGAATGAACTGAATCTTTTTATAAAAAGCAATATATGGGTCCAAAATTCAAAAAACTCCATAAAAAAGCTATTGTAAAATAGTTTACACACATTAAACCACACATAACCTTTGCAATAGCCTGGTGTAGGAGCTAAATACCTGGGGCTCATTCTTCAGCTGAGGAAACTAAACTTGAGCCTCAGGGGCTAAATAATATGCCAAAAGTCACGGAGGTAGAACAGGCAGGTCTATCAAACTTTAAAGGCTGTGTTCTTAACCACTGTTCCAGGGACAAGAACACAAAGAAATTAGATCTCTAATAAGGCAAAAACCTAAAATAAAGACTTCCGAAAAAAGTCATCTAAAATAGAACACTATTTTATTCTATAACACAAATGTGCTGCTTTCCCACCATGTATTTCAATAAAACCTGTATTCAGCACAGCTCCATCCCATCTTCCCAAGTGTGTGCACTCGCGCATGCAGAGGCTGTATGATCTCTCTAGTTAGAAGGGGAATTGTTCACAGAGGACTAGCTGTCTTCTCTGAGAGGAGAGATTCCTGCTGCCCACCAGCCCCCTCTGGTACTCTTCCCCAAATCACTGCTCCCTCAGTGAGCCACAGAGTCTCTGAGAACACGTGGGCAGGGATGGGTGTGAGGGAGGCCATCATCCCTCCAGCTGCCCCAGTGCTTCCTTCCTAGAAAGCAAACTGATGAAAGCAGCTGGGGGCAGAGACATGGCAGACAGTGGGCACTGGAAAGAAAAGTTGCCAGAAGTGGGAGGCCGATGTTTGCCAGCATGTACTTTTGCTACCCCAACGATGGAGTTACCTTGGTCTAGTCCCTGGAGAGAAAAACACTATGCCATGACCCCAGCCTGCTCCTGAATCCTAACTTGGGTGAACTCTACTGTCCAAGCAAACAGGCTGACATGGACCAGAGGTAATTGGGCTCTTCCCCATTCTGGACACATGGTCAGGCCTGCCTTCTAAGCCAGCTGGATGGATCATGAATGGGGAGCCGGGGGGACGTCACTAAGTACCACGGACACACATGACTAGTAGTGGAAGAGGGCTTGGGAGTAAGTGAAATGACTTTGGCCCATTTGCAATCCTCAAAGCGGAAGAGATTCACAGCAATGCAAGTACCTTTGATTTCTCATCTGCCTACACTTACTGTATGCAAGGCTGTGCTCTCCCATGCTTCTGACCCTGAAAGTGTCCACCCTGTCCACTTCCCTATTCTATCTTGCGAACTCTTACTCTTTCTCCAAATATCAGATCCAACAGTTCTCCCCCCCATCCCCAGGAGCCTTCTCTTCAGGGAAAGGTAAGCACCCTTTCTCTAGGACCTGAATGTCACAGCACATACTACAGTGCATTATAACCCCCTTTGCTCGCACCTTCTCCCCGCTAGACAGGAGGTTCTTGCAGGGCAAGAACTGTGCCTTATTAAGGTGTTGCCTGCCAGGTGCTCACTAACAGAATGCAAAAAATTGACCCAAGTAGATATACGGAAGCACAACAAAGCTGGTTGCACAGGGAACACGGCTGTACCTTCAAAGAACCTTCAGTAGGATGCAGCCAACACTCACCAACCATGCTAAAGCCATGTACAAAGTGTGTGCTGTGTGCCCAGAATTGTTCCAAGCCCTGGGCAGGACTAGGAAGACGGTAGGAGGAACAAGTAAAAATAAGATAGTGTCTTGTCTCAGAGAGTTTACATGCTGCTTCTTCACACCAGCTGAAATGAAAAGCCCGGAGGATTTACCTTCACTGAGCTTTCCACAGATGTTCCTCCAGTTCACAGGACTATTGCTGGGTTCCAAAAACCAAAGTCACAGACACCAAGTAATCCATCACACATGGACAACTGATTGTATGTGCAAGAATATTTACAGCAAATACATCTGTGGCAGCCAAAAGCCCAGCACCAACCTGGATGCCCATCAATGGGAAAGTGAATGAATAAACTGAGTGTGATCACTCAACACAACACTGTACAGCAGAGCAGAGAAAGCAAATGAACCACAACAACATATAATAATATAGATAAACGAGAGCAGTAAAAATATTACCAAATCCCCAAAGATTTATATAGTGTGATATGCTTTTTATAAAGTTTACTAAAATTAAACATACATCTGTATATATGCATGTTTTACATGTGTACACATTTTATGTTTTCATGTAGTCCATTTGGGGACCACATGTAGGCAAAAGACAGCACACAGACAGGAAAACAAGGGAATGGTACACACAGGATTCAGATGTTGGGAACCTTAGGTAGGGTGAGATGTAGAGAGAATTATCTGGTCAGATGTGGGTTATTTTCAAGACCCTAGATTTTGTTTTAGGGGACAGGCTTATGGTTGCTTATTACATTATTTACAATAAGTGAAAATAGGAAGATAATGTGTCCTTAAAGTAAGGGTTATGATTAACCCAGTTCTTTACATATAAAGTCCAGTATCAAAGCAAAAAAAAAATGAAGTTACAGGAATATTAAGACATGGTACCTGAATCTATGTTGAAATAAACAGGTGTTTATCCTGTAAGGTTTCATGGTACAGAAAGGACAGCTCATGCCATACTCTGCCACAGATTAATTTCCACCAGCCAGCCTGTGTCTACACTACCAACCGAGAGGAGGCAAGAAATGTGTATTCCACATGCCTCCCTGTCAATCCACAGAGCCCTCTTCCCTCCTGTTATCTGGGGAGGGACTCGAGCTCTGGGGAACACCAGGTCCACTTTGGGTACCTTGGCGCCACAGAGCACTCGTGGGCCAGCATTAATCTCATCTGTGGATATTCTGACCCTTTTTCAAATTGCATCATAAATCCCTGCTTGTGACATTGCATACGTGGAGCTCCTGGCAAGAACATCACTGTATTTGGGCATGAAAACCAAACCAATCATTTCTATCTTCTTCCAGAAGTTATACTAAGCAGACAAAGCTGTCTCTGGATGGTTTGGACCATATGCCCTGGAGAAAGTGTACAGCAGATGTCTGAGAAATAGACAAAGGGGAGGGAGGGAAGAGTTCCCCAGTGGAAGACAATTGATTCTGTTGAGAACATGCCCCAAGGGGAAATGTGGTCAGCCAGGACACTGAAACACATCCAAAGTCCACAAAAAACAAGGCGAAGAACACCCACTTCTCCACCTACCCTCACACCAAGCCCCAACCTGAAACTTCAGTTGCTGGCAGTTTTTTTTTTCTTTTATAAAAAGGTAGGTAGTGAAACATTGGAATCAAAAAGGCATATTTTCTCTGCTTACCTAAGCCTGCCCGTTAGCATAACTGTGGACATTCTTATGCTAGGGTGACTGCAAACAATCAAGTTTTCTTCCTGGAGAAAAGCTAGCAAGGAGAGCTAGTTTAAAATAAAACAAAACAAAACAAAAAATGCACTGTGCTGTGTCTTTAATATTCAAAGCATTGTCTGGAGGGCAGAGTTAATGTCTGAACTTGAAACTTACTTACCCCTCCTCAAGTCAGTGGGGTCTCTAAATGTCAAGGAGGCCCCTGCCCCTACTTATTTCAGCAAAAGGGATCCCTTAATGGCACAAAACAGCGCTGTGGTGCTTCCTCCCCCTCCAGAGACAGGAGGTCACTCTACTTCCATACTTCAGAATCTTCTTCCATGACTCCAGCAAACACCCCAACATTTTCCTGCCTGGCTGCATCCTGGGCCTCCTTCCCAGCAAATAAAATAGTCTTGGTGAGATCTGGCCAAACATTTCTTAATCACATACTCTCTCTGTCTAAAAACAGTTAGAAATGGAGTGAGTAACCTTGTTCCCAGTCCTTCCCACATTTGCAAGAGCCCCACGTCATTTAAGGTGAAGCTTGGTTTGCATCTACCACTAACACGCTTTATTTTGGAGCCCATATTTAAATCCTAGATTAATCAGCACACAGTAGAAAACTGCGGTTACTCCCCTAACGTTGCTTTCTAAAAAGATGCAGTTTTGACCAGTTTATCACAAAGGAGTCTTCTGATTAGCCCCCGAGGACTCAGGACCAGGCTGGAGGGGTGGCTGAGACCCCAGTTACTCTGGAAGGGTCTCCGTATGGCCCCACGCTCCTCCTAAATTTCCAAGGTTGTGCTGAAATGTGGTTTTGTATTCTTTGGCCCCAAATTCAGACAAGAATAAAGGGATTCCCAAGGGGGAGTGACACCACCTGGCTGTACCTTCTGCTGTCTAAGAAGTCAGGTCACACACCAGCGCTTCGGCCCTGTGCGACTGTCAGGAAGACTAGTGGGACAGTGAGCTCATACAGCCTTGATGACTGGGATTCTGTAGTTATTGATCCCTCAAGGCCAAGGGAGAAAGGGCAAATGGTAAATTAAACAAGCCACGGGGCAGCCACAGACTGAAGCAGAAATGATTAGAAAGCCCAAACTCGAACCACAGTGGTTGCCCTGCAACACAGCCAACATGCGCCCAGGATATCCATCCTCCCTGAGTGCTGGGTGATCACGTTCATTCACTGGTTCTCCAACTGCATTCCCTATTGAGCACAAATGCCTTCAACCCACACCAAATGCCTTTTAAATATGTCCTGAAACCTCACCTTTCACCTCTCCCTGTGTGTACAGGCTGCTTCCATGAGGTGTTCGCTTCTTTTGCACAAAAGCTCCCCCCTTCATTTGGTTCTCCTAGACCACCCTGGTAGGTTTCAACTGTAGCTATGGAGTCAAGCAGCCCAGAATTGAATGGACGCCCTTCCGTTTCCTTGGTGTGGGACCCTCGGCCAGTTAGCAAACCTCACTTAGTTTCCTGATCTGTAAAACTGGAATAATCACAGAAAGCCTCTCACGTGGCTGACGTGAAAATGAAACGACTGAATACCTGTAAAATATGTGAACGGTACCTATTATACAGTAAGCGCTCAATAAATGTGGGCTGCTGTTATTATCATTATTGTAGCTTGCAAGGAACTCTCTCCCTCTGTAAATCCCTCTGGCACACAATTGCATCTGGCACTGATTACACACTACTTATCTTGGGCTTCTGTCTTTTCTCAATTAGGCTACAAGTTCCTTAGAGGTAAAGACTACAGTTCTGTGCTTTTTTTCCCTACAATGCTTGCAAAACTGTCTTAAATGCAGGGAGACAATAAATGCTTGCTATTTAACACCACCACAATAATACTTATTATGTTCTACTTTGGCCAGAGTATGCTAAGTCCTTCACATTCATTAGCTCATTGATTTCTCACACTTACTGGTCTTGACTAAAACTGGTGAGCTCCCAAGGGATTTTTCTCAGTAACAAAAGCTCATTTTCTTATTTACAAAAAAAAAAAAAAGAGAGAGAGAGAAAAAGCTATTACCAAGCAAACTTAAATTTTAAGAAAGCAGATACTACAGAGCATTGAGAATCACAGCAAACTAAATTATTGATATGCAATCTCTATACTACTTCAAAATATCCCAGACCCTTTCTGACAATCAAGATGTGCAGAATGGTCTCTGAAGGGCGTGAAAACTCATAAGAGAGAAAATGAATTCCTGACGGGTATAAACGATAATTTCCTGGTTCACCTTTGACAGTTCCAAGCCCTGGAAGGGTGATTGACTAAATAAAGGCAAACTGAATCTACCATAAACTCTATACAGCCTACTGATATCCCACCTACTGGATGAAAAATCCAATATTTAGTCCTTGGTGAATACAAGAGCACTGATGTTTGACAAATGAAGAAGACAGATGAGGAAGAGTAACAATTCTGTAAACTGCAAAAATGATCCACAGGCTTCAATGTAGCCGACGATGAAGCCTAAAATACCAGAACCATTTTCAGGAGGGATGGCAAGAGAATTTTCCAGATTAAGTGAAAGATAACATTTTAAGCTGCCTTACAAAACAATGGAATTTTACTTTGGGTTAAATTCAGTGATGAATACTGACCTTGAAGATTTTCTTGTAAAAAGAAAATATATGAATCAACAAATCTCTCCGTTGCGGACAAAATGAAACATCTACCAATGTTTAGTCTCACTGTGGCTGGCTGTGTTTGAAGAAAAGCTGACAAACTCTTTATATGTATACTTAGACTGTTTCTTTCAAAGTCTTCCTTTAATGGCTAAGAAGAAAAACACTGGGATCATCCACGTTTGTTCAATCATAAGAACATAATCCCCCATTTAATCTTTATTTCAGGAACGATTAAGACAAAAATGTACTCTAATTTGCTATTACATTTAAATCAAATTTGATAGTTTTTTGCTATGCATCCTTCTCCTCACACGTACATGAAAATATGTGTATATGTGTGTTGCTGACATCTATACACCCATTTCCCACTTCCTGGTTTTTACCCAGAGAAGAAGGAGAAGTATTAAAAAGTCACAAGAAAAAAAAAGTTGTCACTTTCATTTTACCAAGAAATAACAGGAAGTGCCCAAAATCTCAAGAGGAAGAAATTAGAGATCTGTTATTAGAGAGACATAAGGATCTGCCCTGAAGAAATTAGAGATCTGTTATTAGAGAGACATAAGGGTCTGTGCCCTTAGTAATATGTATATTTCAAAGGGTCTTTAAATAGCTTGAATTTTCAGTTTCATTTTTTCTGGAACATCCAGGGGTAATTAAGCATAACTGATAAATAAGTCAACTAAAAAAGCACCATAAAGCTCAATATCAGCATATTTGGAAGGTTCTCATTCTATTGCGGAAGAGTTAGACACTGGAAAGTTACATGTTCCAAATGACTGTATAAACCAGTATGCACAGGGAAACAAAGTTTGCTTGGTTAGATGACATGGTTTGCAGGCCCACCGAACAGCACGCTGACAAATCCCTTCACCTGGGAAGCTGTTCCCAGCAACTTCTCTTCACCTGGGCTCAGCTGCAATGACACCTCCTCAGGACTTCCCTGACCATCCTACCTGGAACCTTTCGCATGGGCCATTCGTTCCTACTGCCTGCTGTTTGCTTCAGAGCAGTCATCGCAATTATCTTGTTTTGATTTTACTTTTTTGTCTGTCTCCTGACACCAGAATATTGACTCAGGGGTATTAAAACCTTATCCTTACTTTTATAGGCTGTGACCTCAGTGCCTAAAACACTACATGTCATATTTGAACTTTAGATATTAATTAGCTAGCATGAAGGAGTTAGCTTTGTTAGGTGTCAAAATGACATTTTGTTTTTGTTTTAAGTCCATTAAAGAGACATACTTAAATATTTATAGATGAAATTACGTGAGGGATTTATATTTCAAACTAATATATATATAAAGACTTAATACTTGTTTTATTTTTCCATTTAGGTTTAAGATTTTATATATGTATTACATATGTATATGCACATATATATATGCATATATATATATACACTGAATATTTATTTGATTTAGGGTAGAGAAAGTCTTTCTAAGTATCAAGGGAAATAAAACCACAAAGAATTTTTTTAAGCTAAATAAAATCAGATGTCATTTATTTTATCAAATTAGCAATGATTCATAGCATGTCATAGATGACAATCCATCTGACACACCTATTTATCTACCGCTAAGAAATAAAGTTTTCTATTTATAATTATTCTGTACTTATTGAAAGAACATTTAGATGAACACAGGATGCTTACATTCATCTTCCACAAATATTAAAAGGACAGTAAGTGATATTAATTGGTCAGGGCATTCCTAAAACTCCTTATATGCAGGGTCAACTCCCTGGAATCGCTTTGACTCAGTTGTCAAGGTGTGTGACAAATGACCATCCTTATCTTCCATCCTATCCTCCATGTGGCAGGCAATATGCACCTGCGGAATTAGTTATCAATTCATCTTTTAACAGTGTTTATGGAGGTCAGCCTTTCACCTTTATGCATATGTTTGTACTGTAGTTAAATAAATGCCTCTTCCTTAAGAAAAGCTAAGCAGGGAAGTTTGGAAAGCAACTTCATGAAGTACATACTATTACATGGAATCTCACAAGAAAACCAGTAACACAAGAAAAGAGTAACAACAATTCTCAGGGAAGTTTTCTTTGGGCAGTCTGCTTCGGAGTTTATATTCTGATGACATTTCTAGGAAAACAAACTTTAAACTCAGGTTCACAGTTTACCCTCAGTTCCTTGAGACATGAGAGTTACAGAAAGCAATAGCCAGACTTCAAAAAAAGCCCTAAGGGAAAGCTTTCCTCTTTCATGGCTAGTATTCTGAACCTACACATAGCTTAGAAAGTAATACAGTCTAGGTGGTATATACATCATGGCCAAAAAGAGATTAAAAAATGATTTCTCAAGAAAGAATGAGTAAATCCAGTTGTTGGGTTCTTTTTACATTTTTATTTTATTTTACCTCAGTTGCATTATATTTAAACATCTCATCTATAATGGAGGCACCAGAATGCACAGTGTGGCTAAGCCTGCGTATTTATCTGTGAAATGTGAAATTAAAGTGGTCTTGCAGAAATTAAAACAAATTTCATGAGTGTATGTCTAGTAGGGATTACTGAATTTAATGAAGGCAGAATCTTTAAATTAAAACAGCCTTGACAAAATGTAAACAAAAATACAATATACAGGTTTACTCATATTGTTACTGAACTGGTCGAAGCCCTTACCAGTGGTGAAAAGATTTAAAGTCAGAAACTTCCATCCTTCACTTCGGTCTTACCTCCTGATTATGTGCATCACCCCAGGCACATCACTGGACTTTGTGGTTTAAGATATGTGAAAACAAATAATACCAGAAACCTCCTAGAAATAAAATTGGCTAAAAAGTGTCAAAAGCTCTCTTTAACTTGGTAAATGACTGTCTGAAGCCAGAGAGCCCAAATCTTTAGCATAACAGAAAGAAAAGACTGTTTGCTACTCAATACATGAGCCAAACAAAAATCGTCCTGTAGAGCAAAGAAACCCAGTGCACGTGAGGGCCTTCAGCCGCTATGGAACCCAGATGCATGGGGCTTATGGCTGACTCAGCCCGGCAAATCACCCTTATCCTCTATCCATGTGGCAAGTGTGCCAACCACCTTAGAGAGACATGCAGTCTAGACTCAGTGGGACGCAGAGAAGAGAGGCTGACCCAGCAGGCTGCCAGAGGAAAGGCCAGCTTTGTTCCCGTGCCTCCAAAAGTGTGGACCAGACTCTGAGGACCTTGACGTCTCCTAAATACCCACATATAACATGAAGCATGATGCACATTTTCCTCTTCCACCCCTGGGGTCCAAAAAGAAAAGAGTTTCACTCTTCTACTGGAGGGAGACAGGCTGCGAAGATGGAGAGACGGGCAACGACGTTACGGCCAGGTCCTGACACGTAGCACAACTGTCTCAGGGACCACGCGAGTGTTCAGAGTATAGCCATTAACGCCATTGGGGAAATGTTCTAATTAGTTTCCAAGCAGATCACTCTGCTGCTGGAAGGCGAAATAAGGACAGTCCATCATTTTTAACAAAGTCTGCTTTCTGTTCTCCCCTCACATGAGTCTTCAATGGAGGGAGTTACAAGAAAATCAATGGGTTCAGGCAGAGTCAGATTATATGAGAGATGCTTGCCTGAGGCACACCCTGACCTGGGTGGACATGTAATACAGACCTTTTGGGATGGGGTCAGCTATAACACCATCACTAAAGAACAAATGGGGTTCATGATCAAAAACAAAGGACGCAAAATACTCCACCATCAGAAGTAGTTTAGAAACAAGAAAAATGTAAACAGTGATGATGCTAAGTAATATGCATGGATCAACTTTGCAATGTGGTTTGGAGCTTATTTTCAGTATATCAGAAATAAATTGATTGCCCCCAACCACTGTAGAGATTTTATATCTGGCAGCTACCATCTGAGGGGCCAGTGTAGTTGCCTTAATTTCTCATGGGAACACAGGATTTTTTTTTGAATCATCCCTCAGCTGACCAAAATGCTCCCAGAAAGCATTAAGACAGGAAAGATTGAAATTCCACCTGCATCCTTTCAGCATTCAGAAGTCAAAATGCCCTTAGAGCCAGAGAGCTCTCTCAAGCTGGATGTCTTGACTATTATAGAGAAGAAAACTATAAACCAGGAATATTGAGTGTCTATCCAAGGGTACAGCTAGTTCTAATTCCCAGCCAAGTGTGATTCCCACTGTATTGCGATGCCAAACTAAAGTGAAATCAATGAAAAAAGATTTGTAAAGAGGGGTGATATGATGAGAAGATGTGTGAAACCCAGAGGATGTCATAATGATGGCCACCAGCAGGCGTGTGGTCACTCTCCTAGACTGCTCACGGACCCTAGGGCAAGCCTGTTTGAAAGTCAGGAGCTGTCTGTTTCTCTAGCTCTGATACTGGGAGAAAGACATGGTCTATGAAAGATACAAATCACCGAATGCTACCAATGAGGGAAAGTCTTCCTAAATGTGCCATGTCTCTATGAGAGGAGAAGGGAACGAGACAGTGACAAAAATAAATACAGTCAAATCCCATGATGACCCCGTTTAAAAAGTATTTATAGACTAGAGAAACATCAGGATCATGTCACGTGCCCCAAGTGAACTCTTGCAGTAGCTCTGGAGGGATGGAGGAAGGGATCACTGCCCAGGCTGCAGAAACCAGGGAAGGGATGGAGAAGAGACTGTGGGAATCACCAAGCTTTAGTCAAGAAGGAATGTTCTTTCTCAAGATGCAGCCCTCTATCTGTCCATCCATCCATCCAGCACTGAGAACTCACTCTACCCTCCCTAGAACGCTGTCCACAACGACTGAGGGTGATTGTTGCTTTACAAACTGCCATTTTTCCATTGATTTCAATGCTGAGAGCCAAAGAGGTTCGTAAAGAGAAAAAAATAATCCTTCAAGACATGGTCTTTTCCCAAAAGTGCTTATCCTTATTTCCCACACCTTCAGACGGTGTTGAACAGACAGACACACGCACACACAGAAACACCCCACAATGAAGAACATTCTTCTTAAATTCAAGCGTCATTAACTCATATTAATTCTCAAGTGTATATAGACAGCAACCAAAAAGAAAAGATATGGTCAGAGCATAAAAATGTGGTTTCAAGAAGAGAAGCACACTTCTTACTATGAAATGAGAAGACACCAGGGGGAGAAGGTACCACCACATGAGCTGTGGAGAACATGGCATAAAATGATCAACGTGAACCTTTCCTTGCCAACCATCTAGATCTGCTAGTTTTGTTAGCTGATGAAATGACCTACTACCCTCCAGATTAAACTTACGGGAGACTTCCTCCCTGTCCTCGAGAGGTTTCTTTACCTTGATGTCTGACAGAACACACTTGAGCTTTTTATCAGCATCCATGGTAAAAAGCAACACACATTTACCACCTTCCAATAACAGCTGCATATGTCAGGTTCTCCAGTCTAAAAAGCCTCCAAGAACTCTCCCTTTCTGTTCTATGTTCTTGCCCAAAGTTCTTGGTATGATATGTGTAATATTTGTTCATTCATAAACCTTGTTCTTTAATTTATACACCGGCAAATGCTGTGTGTTTTCAGCTGTGTGTTAGACACCATGCTGGGCACCAGGATTGCAGAGATGGGCACAATGTGGCTCTTCGGCCAGGAGAATCTGGCACCAGGCAGGCACCAAACGATGCTTACGGCAGGAGCCAAGTGCCACAGCAGCCTGCCCAAGGAGGGAGAGGCACGAAGCCTACCCCCGAGGAGGTCAGCAAGGGCTGAGGGGAGCACACTGCAAGACTCCAGGATCAACAGGTGTTCGTCAGGTAGCATCTGACAACCATCAACACAGCAGACGCTCCCAAGCAGCCCTCTAAAGTCAGTGCTACTATCCCCACAGCAGCCATATGTAGGGGCTACCATTCTCGTTTTACGATAAAGAGATGGAAAGTTTAAAGAGGTTAAGTGATGTGGCCCCTAAGGTTACAGGGTAAGGGGCACTGGCC
This sequence comes from Smutsia gigantea, assembly GCA_032199065.1. Taxonomy (NCBI): domain Eukaryota; kingdom Metazoa; phylum Chordata; class Mammalia; order Pholidota; family Manidae; genus Smutsia; species Smutsia gigantea. Next base: position 162,901 of record JAVSCE010001007.1, read on the forward strand.
TGAACCCATTACATGGCAAACCTCTGAATCAAAGGCTTTGTCTCCCTCACCATGGCAATTCCAACAGTGTCTAGACTATCACAGGTGCTCAGTAGGTGTTCAATTAATCCACATCATCAGACTCCACGTCCCATGCTATTTTAACTACATTCTAGTAAACTAACCAAGAAAGATTCAGATAAACGTAACATAGCTGTCCACTGCTTAGGAAACAAGAAACAGGTCTTCAGACAGGGCCATAATTTCAGGCCAGAGGCAGAGTGTATGTGTGTACACATGTCCATATGCATGAATGAGTATTTCCAAAGAGTCTGTGTATGCTACCTATGTTCTCTTATTCAGAGCCAGGAAAGAACTTGCATTCTCAGTAGCAGTTCAGTTCAGCTTTGTAATTACTGGCAAAGAGAGAGAGAGGAGAGGAGGAGGAGGAAAAAGAGAAAGGGCAGGTTCCTCACAAAGCCAGACTCATCTATCTTCCTCTCTTTTTTTCAGAGGCAGCAACTAGAATTGATCTGTGCTCGCCATTCCTGTCTTACAGGAACGTCCAGAGAGTCACAGGATCTTTGTAGGCAAGAGCAAGTGGTAAGGGAGACCTTTTGCTGATCTGGTTTGGATTTAACAATAAGCAGAAACTCGATTTAAAAACCAAACCACTGCAACTCATGCATAGCTCAAGATTCTGAATTCACAACTGAAAGTAAAAAACTCCAAGCTTTTGTCTGCATAAGCCAACTTCTAACAACCCGACTGCCTCTGACGATACTACAGACACAGTGCCCTCGGCTAACAGTCCGTGGAGTCTCAGGGACTGATAAGAAGGACCAGCAGAGCATCAGACATTGTGCCAGACACAGAATTAATCAATGACCATATTCTATTTTCGACATGTTCTTTCATTCAACAAATAAGTATTTATTATGAAGCACCAACTCCATGCCAACCCTGTGCTCACAGGCACAAAACCAAGATGGGGCCCTGACTTCATGGGTTTACTGTCAAGTGAATGACATAACCAGGCAATGGCAGAAGTTTCAGAATGGGTATTGGGAGGGTACCGGAGAGGGATATCTCATCCAGACCCAGGGACTCCACAGAGTCTCCTGGGACGCGAGTCTGAGGATGTGCCATCAGGTGGGAGAAGAAAGACAGAAGAGTGTTTCAGGAAGAGGGAACGGCATATGCATAGAGCAGGAGAGGAGAAGATGGTAACCGCGTAGAATCTCGAGGAGCCGGTGTAAGTAAAGGGAGTCTGAGGAAAAAGGGGTCAGAGGGAGGTGAGCAGGGCTAGATCCCACAGGGGTAGCTGCGCTGCCACCTGAAGGCGAAAGGGAATTCCTAGAGCAGCCTGGACAGCATGATGATCTGGGGCCAGGGAGAGAGGCTGTCAGAGTGGCCGCTGCAGCTCCCGCATTTCCAGGCGGAGAGGAGGCCAAGACAAAACCGTACGGCTGTGTGCTCCGTCACATTGCCTCAGCCGGCAGCTCCCGGTCCTGACTGCAGCCACGTCCAAAGCCATTACCCAGTCTGGGCACATTCCAAACCAAAGAGAGAGACACGAACAAGCAAGAGGTGACCACAGACTGTGGTGAGAAATGCAGGGCAAGGAACGAGGCAGGAACCTTCACCTTGCCATCACTGGCGTTTTCTTTAGGGTATTATTTCATCAACCACTTGTAGGTACACATAGCTCTTCCAGAACAACTGTTTCCCAAGAAAAAAAAAATCCCCATGTTTCAGCTTTAAGTTAGCTTTAATTTCCTCTGAATGTACACTGTGTGCTAACTTTAGATGGCTAGACAGTGACGTTTGGGAGGGTACATTTTGCAAAGCACTGAAATGTACAGATGCCCCTGCTCAGCGATACGTAATTCTTTTCAAATACGTATCACTACGACGGAAGAGTTTTTTTCCCTTGGAGCTGCTGCAGTATAAATGGCGATCTCTACAGGGTCCTCTCTGAAAGCCTTCTGGGTCATTCTCGATCAACGGTGAAACACCTGGAAGCTGCTGGTGCTTTGGGGCAACAGAACACCTTAAAAACACCCCAGGGATCTCATTCCCTGTGGTAGTAAACATTCATGGGTTGGAGAACTCACCACCAGGAGTTGGCTCACCACTGTGGCTACTGGCGGGTCTAGACCTATAAATAAGCATGGACATGCAGAGGCAAGGCCTGTCCCAGGCGCTGAGGGAAGGCCTCCCCACACCTACACGGGCCGCAATGCATCAAGGTCTTCAGTGAGTGTTGCTGAGGGGCTGCAGCTTCCTGCCAACATTAGGAGGGCGGTGGTCCTCACCACTACCACCAGGTCCCCTACCACACTTGATGAGGCAGTGCCATGGCCACAGGCCTCCGGAGCATCAAGGCCCCATTCCTGGCTGCTGGAGGACACGGCAGCAGTGCGAGACCAGAGGCTGAGCCCCACACGTCGCCCCCTTGTCTCCCATCACTGCACCAGGAGATGGACATTCACACTCTCCCGGAAAAGACAGCAGGAAGCAGCTGGCTGTGTGCAAGCTTGCACAACTAGGTCATCATGGGGAAAACACCAAAAACAAACCTAAAAAATCCCCGAGGCCCAGAGCCACGGTGCATATTTTAGCAGGGCCATAGAAGATGCCAGACAAAGGGTGTTTCCATTTTCTCCAGCCATTTCTCCATATCTTCATTAGATTGAAAACCCCATCTCCTCTTCGGATTGTAAACTCTTCAGGGCAGCCCTTCTGTGACCACATTTGGAATTCTCCAACTCGCAGCTATGGTACTACTTAATGAAAGTCACTCACAAAAGAAAACACTACTATTTTTTCCCACTTTGAAAGCCCAAGCTTCCCTTCCTAGGTCACCAGCTGGCCATCCGCTCGCTGTCCCAGGATTCCTGCTTTCCCTTCTCCTCCACACGCCCATTTGAACATCCTCTGGCATTTTCTATTGCTATGTCCCATGGCCTATGAACCAACAGGCAAGGAGTTCCCAAAAATCAAGGCTAAAAAGGAAGGAAGCTAATGATCTGGCCACGCGAGCACACATTCTTTATTGTTAGCCAGATTCCGCAGATTGTACTCCTGGGGTGGTCTGCCGGTCCCCAAGGTAAAAGCTGACAAAGGGGTCATATGTGCATCACCATTAACTTGTACCTTTCAGAGGAAGGTGGCATGGAGGCCATTCTTTCTGAGTAAAGAAAAATTCTCTGGGACCAATCTGCCCTGGCAGAGGAATAAAAACTACACCTGCTTCACCCAAATACCGTGATACAGCCACTCACTCCAGAGCTTTATTACTGAACTGCCCTCAAGCACAGTTTTGACTCACTGCCAAATGCCAGCTTGGCGATCACAGGCCCTGGGCTGACTGGGCTGGGGGAAAGGGAAAAGACCGTTCTAACAATAGGCGCTGGTGATATCTGGCCAGGATCAAATATGGGACCAGTAGGCAAGAAAACAATGGAAAATGAAATACGGCAATAAAATGAGACAAACTCTCCTATGTAAGAGATAACGCGATGTATTTGGTACAACTACAACTCTAAACCTTGGAGGGCGAGGGAGGAAAAGACATTCATTCAGTCAACATTGTTTCCCTCTAATCACTGCTCCTTAGGCCACCTCCTATGTGAACTTTGTATGACTAAAAGGTTCAAGCCGTAGACCTCATGGGACTGCCTTTTCACACTCTTCCAAGTCTTCCCCCAGCTATTAGACAGCGAAAGGTTTAACATCCCCACAGCGGTTTCCCTTTGATGCTAAGCTCCCCTTCTTGCATTCCCATCATCCGTATGAACTCGCCTCTCCCATACTGGCCCACAGGCACCAGCCTTCTAGAACGTCTTCCTCCCAGACATCCCCACATTGTTTCCCAGCAGAGTAGGCTCATCTCCCATCCCGCCCCCCACACGTGTTCAGAAAGCTGCCCCTTCCGCAGCTGGCTCAGCACCCTCTCGCTCACAGCCCCCCAGAGCTACAGCGTGGCACCCTCAGGGCGCGAATGGCCTGCCGCGGGAGCAGCTACCCAAGCACCCAGCTCCAGCAGCTGGGGCACTCTCCCTCGCCCTTCTGTCACCGAATGTTCAAGTTCAAGGTCAGTGAGCAGTGCCGGCTTCCGGAGTCTAGGAAGTCCTCCCCTCAGTGACAAGGCTGGTGGGAGTGACTTGCGGGCCTGGCTAATTCAGAGTGTCCCGTGAGGCAGCTGCTATGGACTCTCCCGGTGTGCTGTTCTCCTTCTTTCCCTCACCTCGAGGACATTGTACTTGCAATCAGAAGCTTAATACGGCTGAGTGGTCTCTTTCCTTGAGACACAGTAACTCTAATAGCAAACGTTTCTTTCATCCCAGTGACCCACTGTTGGTATGTGGTGAGGGTCAGGGAAATTTCAAGAAGGTGGCTGTCTGCTATGGGTAGCATGGTTTATGGGCTCCACTGCCTCCTAAATGACTCCCTCTTAAGCTCCTCTTTAGCTCTGCCTTTTGGTGAATAGTGCTGTATATTACGCGCAAGCTTTATTTCACCGCATTACCAGAGGACAATTGTATTAGCAGTATGACTCTGAGTTCCCATGTTACTTAATTGCTACACTGCTGTGTTAACAAAGTTAGGAGGGGGTTTGGCAAGAGCATAGATCACCTTCATGTACAGATATTTGTGGTTTTATTTTTCCTTTTGCCAGCTTGCCTCTCTGTTTCAATTGCTTACCATCTGCCTTTAAACAATCTAAGTGCGAGCAGATAGATTTTATTTGGGGGATGAAATGCTTTGAGCTCATCATGGGAAAGCATTTTCATATACTGGTTTGGGGCATTTGCTGTTTAATAGGATCTCGGAGGCAATTCGGTTTGGGGTGGGAGTTGGCTCTGTCCCACAGACAAAGTGCATTGTAAAATAAAAACCCTGTGATCACTTTCAGCAGAAGGAAACAAGGTGGTCAGGGGGCCAGAACTAATGTCCCAGCTTAAAATAAGCAAGAAACAACAAATGGGAGTACAGGTTGTGAGACAAGGTAGTGGATGGTATGTCATGTAAATGGTCTATTTCTTACTCGACCGACATAAATTCAGTTTGAGTTTAAAAAAGATCAAGCATTCAAGATCTTCTGAGTTTGCAGCTTTCTTTACATGACCAAAAAAATCACCCAGCTGAAAAGCAGATACAGTCACTTAGTTGACCTGGCTGATTTTTTTTTTTTTAATTTCCTACTAATTCGAACAAATCAATTCTTTTCAAAAACACAGCCTAATACTTCAATCTATTACTTTTGAAAATACAGCCTAAAATAAAACAAACTTCTGAGTTAAAAATCAATAAACTGGCTGGGAATCAGAAGACCCGGGGTCTAGCTTGAGCCTTAGAAAGTCCTCAAAATTGTAGCTCTCAGTGTCTAAATCCTGTGATTCCAACGACTATCTTCTGAATTACAAGTGCTGCGTGGTCAGAACTGACTGTAGAGACATTATGATGCCACTTGTTCTGACCCTTAATATCATCACAGCAGACCCCAGGTACTGCCTAGCAAACCCCACGTTGAACAAAAGAGGTTTCCAACTCTGGTGCTCTTACCAAGCAGACCTGAGCAGCAGTCTTGAGCTAGAATCCCAGTTTTCTACCCCAGCCACTGAACCCCACTGGACCCCCAAGTCTGAGTTGGTAAGTCTTCATGTTTTGGAATTGCTGTGGAGGCTCCAATGGAGTTCTAAAAAAATCAACAGCTCTCTCCACTCCCACTTTGAGGGCCACTGAGAGGCTCTGGGGGGCGGCCTCTGTCCTGGGAAGGAGAAATCCACAGTACCTTTCAAGGTTTTGGTTATTCCCATCACTTCTCGGGAGCAAGACAGATGAGGAAAAGTAAGAATGAACCACAATCCCCGATCCCTCTCCAAAAAATATACATGGTTTTAATAAAATGCTAGCGGCTCCTTGTTTTATCATAAAAAATGATTAAGATCCTGGAAAAAAAACATTTTCTTTTTAAACCCTACAAGTCAAGTTTCAAAGTCTAACACTACAGAAGTGTCATGCTTTAGGTGGAATAAAATTTCACATACTCGCCAAAACCATAGGAAAGCTACTAAAGGCTACTTCTCATTACAAAGACAGCATCAGTACGTATGTCTGGCCTGGACTTAAAACTGATCCTATAGGCCACCTCCTTACATCTTCTCCCCATTATTTTTAGAAGAGTGAGAACTTCTCCTTCATTCCTAAAATGATGTTGCTTTTCGGTGGGGTATGACACAAACAGAATTCCCTCCATTTATTCCCAGAACAGAAATTAATTATTATTTGTTGAAATTAAAAGCAATAATTACATTAATTTTGAAGGCCACTATTTGAAACACTTATGCATTTAAACTGGGTTTCTTACCTAAGTGAATGAGACCAACATAAATCACAATGAAAAGAGTAACTTTTAAGCCTTTTTACTCTACAATGTATCTCATGAACTATTCTCAATTATTTAAAAATTTGGATTTTTTTGTCCTATCAGGAGCTGCCAAAACCTACTTTTCTTCCCGTTTCTGAAGGGCATGCTTGATACAAGTACCAAATACCTCATGACATCCATTTAGCAAATTTAGGTAATGAAAACTGGTATAATGTCTAACAGGAAGATCAGTGTACCCCAAAGAATAAGAAAAAGGTAACAATAAACTACAAAGTCAACAAACCAAGGTGAACAATTAAGTTACTAAAAGAGTGATTTGTGGAAGGAATGTGACTGGAGTAGAATCAGCAGAAAACAGAGAGAAGGGTGAGAGGTGGTGTGCAAATGAGCAAATGGCTGCCAGGGGAGTCCAGTCCAGGGTCCTGGGGCCGGAGCAGAACTGTTTTTGGAGAACCCTCTTCAGCACATCTTGTTTTTAAAGACACTATGTGCAGAAGGGCCATGAATTCTACTGGGGGAATATGAATGAATGCATGGTGACGTGGCAGAGAAACAAATTTATTTTAGTCAAGACAAAAAAGGGTCCTATCTGAATAGAACACGGAAAGTGTTCCCCAAAATAACTTTACAGAGGTGCAGGAGGGGAAAGGCTGGAGGAAGACCAGGAGGGACCCAGGGAGAGGTGGGGAAGTGAATGGTAAAGTAATAGGCTAATAATAGAGACAGAAGGAAGTAGTGCACCACAGGAGATAGAGATGCAGAGGAAGAAAAGCAGGCAGATAGCCTGGGAATCGCTGGTAATTATCTTATTGCACAAGAGGTGGCACAGCCGGGGCCTTAAAAGAAAAAAAGAGAATGAAAAAGTCTTTCTCCCCCAACACATGTACTTCTTTTGGATCAGACTTCGAAGTCACCTACAAACACAAGCTTGAGATTGGCATCTGTGAGCCTGCCTCATGTTAAAGAATCCTATTATTTGCTGGGAATAGTATTTTGATGTTCTGGGAATGCATGTGGGTTTGACGTGGTGTAGGAATGAAAGTAAAGCTCAGAAAAGGGGAATTGAGTTTGTGGAAACTCCTTAAAGATGTGTCCATGCATGTGTGGGGTGGGAGGGAGGGGGGTATATACTTAGACCCAATTTCCAATCCCCCACAAAGTGAGAGTTCTAGGAGTCTAAGGACATGGCCCTGAGTACAGCACAGCACAGCTAAAGGGAAGTCACACGCAGGCACACACGGGCAGCTGCCTTCCATCTTAGAGGGCAGGACTTGCCAAAGGAATTCAGCTGCTGGCCCATAAGGTCCAACATCCTGCTCTGAAGATGGCCAGTAAGGAGGCATGCGCTTGTGTGTGTTTGTTTAACAGAGGTAGCACACCTGGCTGGGCAGTTGTGCAATCTAATACCACAGGAGGAACATTTCTTCCTGATCTCAGCTTGTGATCAAATTCTGCCCTGCAGCACAAGGCTTAAGTGTCCTTGCAACTTTTATCCAGAAAAAAGACAAACACACTAACTAGTCCTGCTCAATACCAGCCAGGGGTCGCAAGAACAGATGAAATTCAGGAAAGGCCCATGGTGTGTTGTCACTGGTCACTGTTCCCTCTGCCACACTGTAAGACTGGCTGCAAGTCAGACAATCTTCTTCAATAGCCGCAATCTCGACATGATTTCACCTTCAATAGAAGTAATTTGTTAAAACCAAACAGGGGGCCCTTTTCTAAGACTTGCCACATAAATCAAAAACAGTGAGAAGTCCTTTATCAGATCATACACAAGTTAGCTTGGAAAATATGGAAACTTCTGGGGGGCGTCCCTCCCACACAATCGTAGGGGCACTGGTTTCCCCTCCTATTTACGTTTCAATAGCTCATTAAGAAAAGAGACCATAAGTGTTCTCCTAGGCAGGTCAGTTTTTAAGCAACTTCACATGAAAACCGGGACTGATAGCCCTAATATAACTGCGGTGGTCCAAAGGCGTGTTCTGAAGCAGGTTGTGAGAATGAGGACTGTAATTCCTCAGAGGGCTAAACGGGGGACAGTCCCGAGATTAAACTGCGGTATACTATTATCAGGACCCCGAGACCCAGCGCTAAGCTCCAGGTTCCTGTGTGCCCTGAGGAGTAAGCTAGTAAGCTTACAGTGGACTGGTGATGCTGAAAGAGAAAGGAAGCGGACAGGAAGGAAACAGCCAGTAGAACAACAGACCTGGCGGCGGACATGCTGAGCAAGGGCGGTGACAGTGGGAGGAAACCTGCCAGTGCCACCTCGTCCACATATGAGATGTCTGAGCTGAGGGTTCATGGCAGGGCACACCCGGAGCAGCCACCCCACCGTGGCAGCTTCATAAATGGGTATCTTCACCACTGGGGACACATGGGCCTATGCTCTGCTGCACCCCGGCGAGGCTTAGATGAGCATTCCTGTAACAACCTCCGACTTGCCACACAACCCCTGCTGAAGCCTATCTGAGAGTGGCAGGGGAAACCTCAGACTTCCTCCCAGGACCGAAAGGACTACAGCAAAGCAGCGTGGAGACAGACCCACCTGCAGCCAAGATGAGGTCAAGGCCGGGGGCTGGCAGGCGGCTGCAGTGCGGGTCTGAAAGAGCACTGGCAGGTGGCCAGGAATGCCTGGTGAGTGACAGGTTCTGAGGGAACTATACAAGCACCCTTGCTGGGGTCTGGATGGGTTCAAAAAGTTGAAGCCTCTCACATATCCTCGTGCCCCAAACCCCAACCGTAGATCAGTGGCGTCAAGAGTAAGGAGAAACGAGCCATTTGGGCTTGCATGGAAGGTCTAGCGATGTCTGCTTGTACCTGAAAATACCTGACTTCTCCCCGTGGGTCCATTTCACACTCAGCAGGTTGTTCCTAACCCTAACACCCTCTCCGAATCGTCCCCTCTTTAAGCAAACAGCACTGAGTTGTCCACTGTAAACGGAAATGCTGAGGCTGGCATATCATCCACAGACATGACTTAGAGCTGTTCTTCTACCCCTGTGGTACACTCGGTGGCCCCCTTTAGTCCCCAGACACCACAATGGGAGTAAAATTAAAAGCCCCATGGACAGCATCATCTCAGACAGGTGGAGAAGAGGACATGGGCTCTGGAGAAGAAGGCTGATAGATAGCTGACCCAAGTAGAGGCTCAGATTCCTCCCTTCGCTTGGAAAGGCAATCTCAGCCTTCACAGAAGGTTCCAGAAGCTGCTCTATCAGGTTATCCCAACCAACCAGCTAGTAGAGGAATGAGGTGGGGAACAACCATCAGCTCCAGCCCCACACAGTGCTGACAGGCCGCTAGTTCACAGGGTATCACAGCCAAGCCTGTCAAGATGGCATTGGCTGAACCAACCACTATCAGCTCTGTCTCCCTGATCCAGGAGGCATCCCGAGGCAAGCCAAGAAAGAGAACATAACCGTGAGTACATTCATTCGCGTGGGCCTGTCCATGCTTCTTTCTGCACATCTGGCCTACAGGTGTCAAGCCTTTTCTCCAGCTGCCTGTGTTCCCCTCTGGAAGGTGAGCAAGCAAGGGGGAAAGCCCAAGTGGGTGCTGTGGGTCTGTGCACTGCTCGGTCTCACTGGAGGACCTTATGTACTGGGGATATCCTGGCACTGCAACAAAAATGAGGCCTCTCCTTTCTTCCCTCCTCTGCCTTCAAGGGGCATCTGCTCAGGATTTTAACTGTGCGAGGTCTTTGTTACACTTCTCTTATGTATCACAGAGCCTAGCACCCACTGAGCCCATAGGAGAAGCTTAATAAATACTTGCTGACTTAAAACATTCTATTCAAACTAACATACATGGGACCTTCTCTATGCCAGGCACTGTGCTGGACTCTGGAAATATAAAAACAAACCCATCAGACTCCTGCTGTCCCCGGGTTTTTGCTCTAGTTAGGGGATGATACACAATGAAACTATAACAGGATCACTGCCAATAACAGCCACATTCAATGAGTCGTAGGACGCTGTGCCTGTCAGCAATAGGGAATGCTTAATGAATGGACTTAGGATGACAAGTTGGCAGCCAGGCAGAAAAAGGATCAGGGGAAGATTCCAGGCATAAAATTTCATTGTGCGGTTTGGAAGAAGAGTAGGTACTGGCTGGCACATAATGTGGAGGGCAAGGCTAGAGATGATCCCAGGCAGGTAGACTGTACAGGGCCTCGCATGCCTTGCTAAAGAGCTAGGTTTCACCCCAAACTGCAGTGTCAGGAAGGGACTGATGTGATCAAATTTTTATTTGCAAAGAAGCATTCTGGGTTGGACTGGAAGGTGCAGGGAACGGAGGTAAGAAGATCAGGTGGGAGACAACTGCAGATCTGAGGCCAATAGGGAGACAGTGCTAGTCAGGATGGAGAACAAAGGACAGCGTGACTCCAGGGGTGTGGCACAGCCCCCAGATTGCCTTGCAGGCCCCAGAAGACTGCACATCTGCCCTCCAGAAGCTTATGGCCCAGCAGCCTAAAGAAGCAACAGTGGATGAGCCCGTTAGTGTGCCGAGGACCAGAGAAGGGTCATCCCTCACTCCCTTCATCCTGGATGGCTTTCATGGCAGAGCTAGCTTTAAGTTAGCCTTTGAAGAATGACACAGAGGTGACTTGGCAGAACTACTATTTTACTAGCCTCGGTTTGGCTGCTCTCCCCTGTGATCCGTATCTTGAACAGTTTTATTGAGCTCTATCTTTGTGGCGTAAGACTCTTAGATGGATTCTCTTAACAGAAACCTCCACCAGGAAAAGCTGCCATCTTCTCTCACATTCATCCTGCATATCAACAGCTCTTGGCAGACTCTGACCTATGAGGGACAGAAATAAATACATAAAAACAATAATAATAAGTCTTTGCCAGGCTGGCAAACTAATCCAGTCATAGGATTATAAGAGGCACCTGTTTTCTAACACAGCAGCAGCAAACCAGTCAAAGCACCGCATCCTAGTAACAAGGAAGAGTTCTCATTAAAATCCAATAGTAGCAGAAACTAGCATGGAGCAATTTTCAGCTCTGTCACCTGAATGCAAAAAGAAGTTCCAATAAGATTAGACATATAATAGGGACCCTGATTGGCTGAACTTGGGAACCTGAATGCAGTTTGCTTATAGGGAGGCGATTTACCTGTTCATCCAGGTATTCTAAATCCTTCCAGCTGCTATGATATACTTATAAACATACTGAAGCTTTTTGAAGTTTGGTTGATTCCACCCTGTGTGTTGATTCACACTTTTTCATTTAGGCCAACTTAAAAACAAACCAGAACATAGCCACATGGAATGTGAACACTAAGAAAGGAGCAAGCAAATAACATTTAAAATTAGCTTTTCAATTCATTCACCACTGAAGATACACACACACACACACACACACACACACACACACACACAAAACTACCAATATATAAATACCACAGGCAAACTATTCTGCAGATGCAATATGTACATATTACCTTTTCAGACCAGACCAGAGAGATGCTCTTAGAAACAGCTTGTTAACAGCCCCTCACATTGCTGTTCATCCATTTACAGCCCATCAGAAAACCACCCCTCCAAGGAGATATATTTTACATCTATCTGTACAGTTTTTTTGCCACAAGGCTGAGTTTTGTGCAATCTTTCACTCTATAAGCTAGAAAGCAGATTCTACCATAATTTCTGTGCCTTACGATCCCATCAACATGCAACATATTGGCATATATGCAAACAACAGAGTTACAAGAACAAACCCTTGGAACAGAAGCAGAATGATGCCCAAGCAAACACAAGCAACACCACATTGTCCTGAGTAGAACTAAAAATAGCACAGAAAGGCATGGTGTCAGCTACGCTCTCACTGTTCTCCCTATAACATGCTAATTCTAACCTCCAGTGTTGATTCTTCATCTTCACTAACTTTACCTAAGAACCTTTCCCTGACCCAGAGAAGCTCCCTTCAAGGCTTCGAACCCTGGAGCAATCTTTCAATACACTTCAATTTTGAAGCCATTTATGCATACCAATGCAAACAAGAGTGAACCTGAAAACTGTGAATTTTCCCCCAAAGCCTAATAACCTTTGTGCCCTGGGACACTAGGACCAGCTGAGAAACTGCCTTTCTGGCAAATAGTGTATCAGAACCCCTGAAGTGTTAAGTGTGGTCAACTCCCCAGTATGCAGGTGACTGCACTAACCCTTGCCTGGCGATGTGTGGGGAGGTGTGCAGCCAGAACATCCCCCAAAGGCGTATCATCTTGTCAACACAGGCCCCACGCAGAGTCCCCAGAGGATTAACAGACGAGAACCCTAAGAATACAAGACCCCCAAGAAGAATCACAGACACCAGTTTGGGGACCAGAGCTGTGAAGTGGATTCTTTTCAGTAATCCATTTGGCATTTAGCCTGGCAGTCTATACACATATGCCTCAAGGTAGAGTAACTGGATTTGCCCTGGACTCTACAGGCCATCCCAAAATGTACCCAAATAAGAAACAGGATATGTTGTGAACTCACTTTTATCTATAACATAGATATAACTAACCAGGGTCCCAATTCTCATCCACCCACATCTCCTCCACGGGAAACCTATAAACACCACCGCTGAAATGGAAATATGCACAGAACCATCTTTTCCTTAAACTGGACTGCTCGACACGCTGGCTAACCACAAAAGCACACAGAGGCATTCCCCTTACCTTACAGAAGCTCCTTATGGCCATTTTACCACACGTTCAAGACAGACAAGTTCTCAGGAGAGCCAGCTCACGTTCACCAGGACTTGTGTCCCTAGGCCTACCTCTGGCCTCTCTGCTGGAATAACAAGCCCTCTCAGTGGCTCTCTACCTCTTTTCCTTCTTGCATTTTTAAGGTTCTTTTCCTGCTGAGGTCTTGTCCCCTGTATCTCCAAGCAGAGCACACTGCCTCGCACCTGGAAGACGATAAATAAATATCCTGCCATTGAGGTCTGGGTGGCCTTGTTCATTTTCTAGGAGAGGTAGCTTAGAAAGAGCAAAGGGGCCAGGCAGGGTGGGAGCATGTAATAGGAGTGTACTAATGGGTGTCCTACTTGAGGCGTAACAGAACACCTAGTCCCTCTGCCCATCTCTCTGCCCATCTAGGTGAAAGTCAAAGATACCCTCATGGCATGCTGAGAAGATTAGAGGTCATCACGCCAGCCTTCCTGTGCTCGCCAACATTCCCCCTGGATTCCCTTGTGTCCAAAACCTGGGTCTGACCTACAGTTGACTTCTGCCTGCAGAGAAATGCACCCTCACCACCTAACTCACAGCCCTGCCAAAAGCACAGAGCTTCAGAGATGCAAAAGGGCAGAATGCAACATGCAGAAAGTAAGCCTTTGTTTTCTGGTTCTCTAAGGATAAGGTCTCTCACCTTTCCAACTGCTAGGTCATCTCTCCTTCCACCTCACCCTAAAGTATTCCAGTCAGCAGACAAAAGGAAGGACTGAAGGGTGCAGGGTCAAATAAGGGATTGGCAGCCTTCCAGGGGGTTTGAGATGCAGCCAGCCAAATCAGGTCATTTCGGTCTCCAAGTTGGGGATAAGAGGAGGCTCCCACACTGAGGATCTGTGTTACACAGATCTCATCCCCTAAATGACAACACTCTGCCACCCAGTTCATCTCACTTCGAATACAGACACACCAAAAGTAAGAGTGATTCCTGACCTGCTGTCCCCACCCCTCACTGGTCACTGCTGTCAAGACCCATGTCAGAAGAGCCATGGGTCTCGACTGTTCCAAGCACCAGTCCAGTGAACTCATGACATGGATTTTTAAAATCTCCCAGATCTCAAGTCAAAAGGAAGACACAGCAGCCACAAAAGGCACCAGGAGTCCAGTCCATCAGATTTTCCATTTCCCAAAACAAAGCATGCCAACTTTGTGGCAGTCATCTGGGCACAAGCCTACAACGACGCCCAAAGGAGAAAAGAACACACTTCTGTCCCCCTGGGCATCCGGCTGGCGATCACAAATCTATACATGAAAATACACAGCTGGACCATATGGCTGAGTCAGGAAACAACTCCAGTGTGGTCTCCTCTGGCAGGCATCTGATTTGATGGTCAGGGATAGCCTGGGACACACAAATGGTCTAGGAGCAACAGTGACTAATGAAGGAACTAAATGTGGAGAAAAGCTTCCTTTCCTTGTCTGAGCTCCTCCAAGCAGCTCCAGAAAAGAGCTCAGCAAACTCCCATGCCCCTTTTTATAAAGTCTCTGTTCCATTTCCTCTTGCCCACCCCAGCGCAGGTCTATTGATCAGAGTATCCATTACCAGGCTTCAAACACTACCGATTCTAGCTATCTCCTAACCTGGCTTCTCCGTTAGACACCCAGCAGGGTTCCGGCCACGCCCATGGCGAGGTGGCAGAGCTGAGCTCTCCCTCCTTCTCATCTCTCAGCAGGGCCTCAGCTGCCACGCCCAGACCCACACTTTCACTAGGGAACAAGCGGAAGTGTTAGGGAAGCGGGTAACTGCAGGCACAAACAGGCTGTTTTGGGGGGCTTCATTTTTTTAATTACAAAACTGATGTCTATCAGTAGCTCATTTCTACCAGGAAATACTTTAGAGTCAGCATCTCATCTTTGGTTACTGCTTCTTCACAAATAGGGGATGTGAGTGAGGCAGGGATTACTGACCTCATTATACAGATAAGTCTTCAGAAAGATAAAGTTACACGGCCTGTCATAACCCACAGAAGGGGGGACAAGGCAGCAGAGAAGAAAATCACAACCTTTCACATACATTTTCTAGGCGTGCAGATGCACGGTGCCTCTCCAAACCTTTGCTTCTTCTTCAACAGTCTCAAAACACCCACACCTGCCTCATGGGGTCAGTGGAAGAGACGACTACATCCTCTCCACTATTCCTCAAAGAGGGTCATTTTCCTGTCCATATTTCATCTTCTTGTTTAACATGTATATAGAAAGGGAAACTCAGGAATGCATTTTAAGTTCCGCAGCAAAGAGAATACAGCTGCTGACAACAGATACTTCAGCCCCTTAACATCTACTAAAAACAAAGGGTCCCCCTCAGGTCCCAAAGTAACAAACTTGGTTTTTTCCAACTCTTCTGTATAAACTTCCACTGAGAGCCATCTACTCCAGCCTCTTGAAACTGGAAATTCACCAGCCCACAGCAAACAGTGTCTGTTCTGTGGTCAGACAGACACGGAACTGCCCGTTAAACAAAAGTCGACTAAAAAATGATGCTGCTTTCAAGTCTTACCCCAGCCGCAAATAATAAGCAACCGTATGAACCAGCGATCCCTGAATAGGTTCAAATAGTTGAGTGCTGAGTAATCATGCTAGTTAAGAGTCACTGTACAATACTTCCAGACTTAGGTTTTTTACTTTTCTTCCACCTCTGGAAACTTATTCAGAACCATAGTAGCTATTCCAGCAAAATGTGACTGTAAGACGCAAAAAGGCATCTGTTAATATCATGCAATTGCAGTTGGCTCATCTGTCCGGGTGTTGGGGCTCCTATTCAATTAAAGTTCAAATAAGAGCTTTGCTGAACACTGAGTGAACCCAGTCCTGTGGAAGCTCCATGGGGTAGGGACAAGAGCATTTGCTGGGGTCAGCCAACTTGGGAGGCCTGGATTTGAGTCCTGGAGGTGCCATGACCAGCCACGTGAGCCTGAGCAAGACCATTAACATGTCTGGCCTCTGTGTCCTCAAATCCATAACAGACGCACAGGACTAAAAAAATCTCTAGTCCCTTCTAGATCCACATGCTTTGGAGGATACATAAAAGGGCAAAAGAACATATTTTTTTAAACAGTGTAAGGCACTGCATTGTATAATTTTCATATCCCAACAGAGACAGGTGTTTGTATCACCACCTTAGATGAGTGAACAGGGCAAGGTTATGATCAATAAACTCAAGTTCAAGGATTCACACTCAGGTCTGTCTACTCCCGGGCCTGTGCTCCTCCCCTAGAACGGCTGCACGGTACGGCGATGACTGGTCCCCTCTTCTCAGAACTCATAATGCCCTAAAGGGAAATCAACTTCACAGGCAGGAACCAGAGAACATCGTGGGACAGAATATAATGCAAATCAAACCCTGTACTGGCAGTGACTGGAACTACGCGGTGACTGGAACTACACGGTGGCAACACTTAACTGAGCGCACTCACCCACGGGGAACGCGTCCTTTTCAGGTCATACAGGAAATGAAATGGTTTTCTGTGTATCTGACTCCCACATAAAAGGGAAAATACCCTGCAGAGCACTTGAGGTCTGGTGAGCCTGCAGATTTACAATAGAGCCCTCTCTCATCTTCACTGGGGAGTACAGTGTTTTCCATAAGTCATTCGTCGAGATAACTGGAGTGCAGCCTTTTAACACGTGACATTATTTTTATGCCAAACAGTTTTGTGGGATAGCTTTCCAGAATGCATTACATTATTTCCTCACTTCCTAAATCTCATAATTTAGTTTGTCTTTACCTGGGAAGTCATAATGACAATCATGAATATCACTGGTCATTGAGTGGTGCCGTATGAAAGGGTTTAACTCTACGTAGGAGTCCTCAGGATGAAGCCATGCTTCCTGAATTCTTGTCTGCTTTTTATCATTTCCCTCTGCCACGGGTCAGAGGGGCATGGCCCCAGGATGGATGCTCACTCTGGCTGGTCTACAATGAGCAATGAGACCTCAGCCATAGTATTTAAATGCTGTAGCACTTAGTTTCTTCATCTGTTTTAGGAGAAATCTGGGTTATGATTTCTTATCCCCTCATATCACCCGCACCCCATCTCTCTCTGCTTTTTCCCCCTGTATCTGCTCTGAGGGTGGGTTTCATCAAAGCTGTTCCACTCCAGACATTTATGAAGTCAGATGGGCAAAATTCTCTCTTCATTCAAGTACATTAGAACAAGGCCAGTAAGTATGGTTAGGGTGTCAGGGAGAGGAAGAGAAAAAAGATATCTTTGGTGGTGGGGGACAATCAGGGAATATGTCAAAAATCTTCAAATAGATTCCTACATTCACACAGAATTAAAGATGCACACGAGGGATGGTTTTTAAAAAAGCATTGTGTCCGTAGATTGTTTTAAAGGGTAGCCATGGAAGGAGAAGAAACTGTCCAGGCACTGTTGCTGGCAGAGGGGTCTCGTCCCGAGGCTGGGTAGGATTTAGACACAGCTCCAGAGCGGAAGGGAAGCTTTCTTAGAAACTCATTGAAGAGCCCACAGTGAAACCCATTGAAAGACAAAATATCACTAGAGAACACCAGGGATTGGCATACAAAGGGAAGGTCTGGACATTCATTCCAAGGTGGGTGGTTCAGTGTGATATCCGTCCGGGCTCAGTGTGATATCCTCACAGGGGAATGACTAGGAACCACCCACCTCAGAGAGGACTAGACAGGGGAGGCAACCAGCAGCAGTTTCTCTCATCTGGGAGTCCACACTTAACAAATCTAGGCTGGTCTCTTCTTAGTCAACCCCCACCCCCACCCCAGCGGTCTGAAAATTCCAGAAAATGTACACAAACACCAGGCTTAACTGTCTATTTTCCCTATCTAAGAAGAAAGGGTTATCAAGCAAATAAACACAGCAAATATCTTTGTGATAGATAATACTTTGACACTGAAGGAACCATTTTAAGTACCCGGTAGCATTCATTTCAAACCAACAGCTGAAGAGGAACACAAGTCATTTTTGCCTATTCACTGAGGCCAATCCTGAAATGCCCCCATAAGGGACACTTTATAGGTCTGGTTCCTGTTTGCTCAGAAATAAATAAAAATACATTGGTTTTTAATAGGCTCTAATTCTAACTTCTCACTCGCTCAGTCTAGTCTTTCTTTCCCCAAACAGTAGGTTTGGCAAAGAACAATCTTCAAGCTGGTCTCCTTTTGGTGTGGGAACCCTGAGTAAACTTACACTCATTCTATCCCACAAATACACACACAGATTGGTTTCTTACACACATCTAACAACGAATACAACAGCAAGGGGCTCTGCCTGAAAACAAATTCCAGTACTCTTTCTAAAGGAGCATTCACAGAGAGAGATGTCAGCTGTACACCCCTCAACCGAGGGGGCTTTGTTGAACCCTGAGTCACTCTGCTGGGAGACCCGCACCAAAGGGCAACTTTTAAAAACCAGTAATAAAATGACACTGCTCTTCAAATGACTCCCAAAATCCTTTGCCGCTTTGCACCTTCACCTTCCTCGGTGTGAGTAAATGCCGCTCAACTCAGACTTAGAGAATTGGTTTTACTTCTACCTTCCTCTGGTGCCCATATTTGGAATATTTTTTCCTTTGACTTACTTCTGCTAAGGACATAAGCTACTCCTCTAGGTCCAGCTGCCATGTTTTTAGCTGATGCTGTTTGACACAGGGAGCTTACTAGACATAAATTCAGGTATAAATTGGGCTGCACCTGGAGAAAAGAGCCTATGTCCCACTCAAGGTTTCCTCAGAAAACGCCCTGGTAACAGGTCCCCTGCCTCAGCCCAAAGCAGAAGTACCAGACCTCCCACACTATAAAAAAGTATTGCTTCATCCCACCCACCCCACCTTTGGGAATCCATCTCAAGGACTCAAAGCAGGATCTTGGAGAGATTTTTGCACACCCATGTTTACGATGGCACTGTCACAACACCATGTGTTGGAAGTAAGCCAAACGTCCATCAACAGATAAGCAGATGAAGAAAATGTGGCATATACATAAAGTAGAATATTATGCAGCCCTCAAAAACAGGAGATCCTGTTGCATGGTACAACATGGATGAAACTCAAGTACATTAATGCTAAGCATCATAAAATAATGTATTCTTCCACTCACATGGAGTTTCTAAAGTAGTCAATGTCATAGAAATAGAAAACAGAAAGGTGGTTATCAAGATCTGGGAGGAGGGAAACGGGAAATTAGCAATTAGTGGGTATAGAGTTTCAGTGTTGCAAGATGAAAAAGTTCTAGAGAGCTGTGGTGCGACAATCTGGATGTACTGAATGCTGCTGTATACTTAAAAATGGTTATGACGGTAACTTTAATGTTATATTTTTTACCTTAGTAAAAAAAAGTATTGCTGCAAATAGTGATGCAAATGCAAGTCCATCCAGCCCTTCTTCCCTTCATCCCCTACTCCTACGACTTCCTCTTCTCACATCTAACAATATACCCTCTGGTCCCAGGGCTCTCCCCACACATCTTCCTTAGCACATACCTCTGTGCCCTCAGACCAGCTGGCCTGTGATTAAAATGGACCAAGCTAGGAAGTGCCAGAGAGAGCACAGCCTATTGTATCGAATTTCCTTGGCCTTTTATAGGGATGAACCCAGTAAATGTGGAGCAATGGCCTGAGAACCAGGGGCCCGGGTTTCTCTGAACCTGGCTGTGTCAGCAACCAGCTAAATCACACCAAGTGGCTGCCGGGACCCCTCTACGGAAACAGGTGACTGCCCAGGTCCCTCAGTGAGGAAAGTCTAAAAGCTCTGATTCAGCTGTCAAAGAATCTGAAGGCTCCTTAAAAGCCCGCTCATCTGCTCCTTTTAAAGTCATTCCTCAAGCCCCTTGTATCTTGTACTCAATTCCTTTTTTTGTCTGTTTTGACACAAAAGCAGTTTTTGAAAATGTTATCAAAATAAACAGTTTTATTATACCAAAATTCTACTGATGGTAATTCTTGGACAGACACACAGGGAGTGCTGTAGGCCTCCAAGACTGCAGTGTGGTTTTCTTATTAAATACTTCATGCAAGCCAATGGATAAAGGTGTTCAGTCACCCTGAGGTATACAGAGAATGAGGGGGAAAGGGCCCTGACCGTGTCCCGTGCCTCACTTCAAATCAGCAAACAATACTGAGAATCACTTCTGTGCCAGGTGCCAAGCTAGGTACTAGGACACAGAGATAATCGCTGCTAAACCGAAGGAGCTCAGAGTCCAGTAGGGCAAATCCTGAGTTCCTAGTTAGTAATAAAAAGAGATTTCACTCTGCTGAGATAGCTGACCAGTACTCAGGGCAGGGACAAACACAGAGGGTAGGGAAAAGGGGACCGGGGAAGTTATGCGCCTAGTTTTTGTGATCTGGGTGGCCCTCGCCGCCGAAGGCAGCACGGTGCCAAGCCTTAGGAAGGACTGTGTCTGCTGGGCCATAACCACTTTCCGCTGCAACTTGGCCGAACTTAAAACTGAACAGGTGACCTGAAGGTGAAGGCTGATGATGGAAAAGCTGGCCTCTTCCTTCCACCCATGACCAGTACAGTCAGCTACAATATCCTCCGAAAAAAAATCATTTGCATTTACATAGTTAGTTGGCCCTTCCTTACACGAAACCACCCCAAATGGTCAGGAATGGAAGCATTTAAACTCTCATGATGAGGGTGCCACGACACACCAGGGGCAGCCCAGGGCAGATAAACAGTGAGGCCTGGCAATGGTTTGGGTGACCTTGGGCTAGTCACCTTGTCTTCCACTGTAAACCACGTGTCTGATACTAACTTCCCTTGGTAATGGGAAGATGCTTATAAAGCGTAAAAGAAATATAAAAGCCCTTATCAGGCATGCAGTGTCAGCCACCATCACATAAGAGATACATACAAGGTGTTACTGATGGACTGATTCAGAAACTTTCACCCTGGAAATTTCACCTAAATAGCACACTACTCTTTTCTGGTAGAACAGACAATGCTCAGAAGTAAACAAAGTACCTCCCTCAGTGGCCGCCTCTGCTCAGGCTCCTCTGTGCTCCATCATACCGGCTGCTGAGGAATTTACTGTCTGCTGATCAGCTGCTTATAAGGGATGAGAGCAAGTGAGGAAGGTTTCAGGAATGGACAGGAGTGAAGGAAATCTCACCCCATTCAAAGCTTTTCATGTCACATGTCTTCAGTACATCAGATTCATCAGCTCATCCTTGAAAGCTTCTGACATTCATTCTCTGCTCCACAGGAAAGTGTATTGTTTACTGGACTCTAGAAACAATCCCAGAACTTGCTTGTGGGTTACCAGCAAACATTTTTTATTATGCTGTCACCATGCCACATCCCAAAGACTAAATGAAGCCCTGCACACATCACCAGAACATATTCAGATGACCCAGAATATCCCTGTCCTTGGTCCAGCATTTATTATTGGCCCACTGTGAATTAAACAAACTCCGTGGGAAAATACACTTCACATATGTGCACCTAAACACATACCCAGTCCAAGTAAACATTCACATACTGGCTGCACAAAGAAACAATTCAAGATTACGGTGATACTTTCATTACCAGGGAAGAACATTAAACCTATTTTAATTACACAGAAATACGCAGCCATGAAAAGAACTGAGAGAGTAAGCAAAAAGAAAAAAATGATATGCAAACTATAGCTGCAGTTTTTATGTCTCACTTAAGACAGCGTTTTGTCTGGGTTTGGGATAGTTCTCTACGTGTGCAAGGAAAGGGGCGGCTGTACTCTTTTCTCAACAAAGTACATGAGACAAGCCACTTGGTAGTTCCACCCGCAGCACCCAGACGGCCCAGCAGAACAGTGGTGAACTGCAGGCTCTTCAGAACTACCAGAAAAAGTCACAGAAAGGATTGTTTTTGGTTGTTTTCATCTTCAAATTACTGCCCCAAATTGGTCCACGTTTTCCTGATGTCAGATTTATTGCTATACAGCTAAATACAATTTACTGATTTAATACCCTATTATTTAGTTACCTCTGTTTGTGTTATAAAGTGTCAAATTAGATTATCCATATCATGCTCATTGTAGAATCTAATTTATGCAGCCAAAGAAACTGGTTTTGAAGTATCAAATTACCTTACATTCTTACTGGGACACCCCTTCCACCACAGCCCACTGCTACCCCCAGATATGTATAAACACGCAAGACTGCAAGTTCTACTGGGCATTTTTGTGAGGTAAAAACAAAGAAACTCAACCTACCTTTTCAGTTCTCATTAGCTCTGCCTCAAACCCATGAAAATCCTTCCTGATAAGAAACACTAAAATCTAAGGGTAATTATGAAAACCTAGTAAGCAAATATAATGAAGTACTGTTCCTCTAAACAGATCCTAATGAAAAAGCAGTGTTAAAACAGGAAAAGTTTCTCTAAATCCTCACCGATGAGGAAAAAAAGGTTATTTGTTCATTGTTTCTGCAGGGTCCACTCAATGCACACACATTAAATGGGCCCAGCCAAAAACAAACTTCAGCAGCCTCAACTATTCACAGAAGCAGAAGGCTTTTCTACTTGGGTATGAAGGGAACCATGAAATGAATAAAGTGCATAATAAATGCAGCGATGGGAAAACATAACTGGGGGAGATGGACATAACCTCCTGCCTCCTCAGCCTAGCAAACTTTACAACTTTTTAGAAGCACACCCGCCTTTATAGACAGACATACATGTACACATACAACTACTTGGAAGCCAAGTGCTGTGCTTGCAAACATCCACCATCCTGCATTTACAGTACTGCAAAACACAGCCAGAAAACGGGGAGATTTCTAAGATACCCTCTCCGCACTGTCAAACAAGGAAGGTCACTCTGCCCGGTCACTTAGAAAATTCTCTCTCCCTGCATCACAGGAGTTTTCTACTTTGCGATTGCTCAACTTTCATATGCATCGGTGTAAAATAACCATTCAGCAACTTTATTCACCTGGTTTTAAAAAAATAAAGAAAGAAAGGAAGAAAGAAAGAAATTCATTGTGCAATGCCCAGCAAAAAGCTGACACCAGGGCTGTCTCTCCGACAGCGCTTGCAATTACAATCAGAGGTGGGGTGGGGGGGATCCTGTCTGATCAGACCCAGGGAGACCTTTAAAAAAAAATTCCATCCCCAATAGGGGCTGAAAAACTTTTTTTTTTTCCTAAGGAGACCACCCCTCGGGAACAAAAGTTACATTTCAGTCACATGTTGGGAGTGGGAGTAAGGAGCAGGTTTTTTTCTAAAAACGCACTAATTACGGGGGTGTTTTGCAGTTGTAGAGACCACTCGGGTTCCTCCTGACCAATTGGGACTGGCATTTAATTGTCAAAAAGAAAGGGGGTGGGGTGGGGGAGCCGACGGGGGGCTCGGCGCGGCGAGTAGCAAGGTTACACTAAAGGGTACAGCCGCCGCCGCGAGCTGCATCTCCTTCCCTGGCGCCCCAGATAATTTACTGCGAACAGAGCAACTGGAACAGCTCCCTCCGAGGAGCCCGGCACCACTGCCTGGCCGTGCAGCTCGGGGTTTTCGAGCACGGAGAGGGAGAGGGAGAAGGTCTTTACCTTAATGCTACACTGAGCAGGAGTCTCAGACATGTCTCACAGCGAGAGAGATCAGGAAGTTCTCAGTTTTTTTCCACTTTCCTTTCCTCTCCCCAACCCAGAAACGCTCCACGGCCAGCCGGACGCGGTCATTTAAGAAGTTTCTTCCAGCATCTCTCGCGGCAGCCGCCCCGGGGGTCCGCGAGCGAGCGCGCGGGGCGGGCGGGGCGGCGGGGGCGTGGGAGCGGGCCGAGCGCGGCGGCGGGGTCTGCAGGTCGCAGCGCGGCGCGGCGGCCCGGGGCGCAGCCGGCTCCGCTTTCTCTCCTCCCACCCGCGGCCGGCGCCCCCGCCCCCCGCCCTCGCGCCGCTCTCCCTCGCTCTCTCGAATGTTTTCCTTCCTGGAAGAGAGAAACTGAAAGGCAGAACTGAGAAAGCTCTTTGCTCATTGATCTTGAGAGTTTCAGTGCAGAAACTGACGTGAATTCCCAGCACTGAGCTCTGCCTCTTAAAGGAGCCACCAGGAAATAAAAGCTCGGGTTACAGCCCGGCATCGGGGAAATAAAAGCCGGCCGGGGGGAGGGGCGGCGGCGGGGCGCGGGCGGAGGACCCCCGGGGGAGCTGCGTGCGTCCCCCCCACCCTGCGCGAGCCGGGCCGGCCGGGAGCGGGCTTCCTCGGCGGCGCCGAACCATCGCCTCGCTCAGGGAAGACGCGGTTGGAAAACGTTACACCGGGGCCCCAGAAACCACAGAGCTGGTTTTATTAAACGCCTCCCGCCTTCCCTAGCGCCGTTTCTTCGATACATTGAAACGCACTGGGGTGGGGGGTTTTCCCCCTAGGCACAGAAGCAGTGAAAATCCTTCTATGCGGAGCGCCATTCCGGTAAGGACGCGGAATCCAGAGGAGGAAATAAAACAATAGCCTTTGTTCTGCTTCTCGACCGCTGCCTCTTTAAGAGAATCCACCAGGAAATGGGAGATCGGGTTACAGCCTGCACTCGGGGAGACGTGGGAGAGCGGGCGCCCGAGCGCAACGCCGGAGACAAAGCGGGGTGGCCGCGCCGCGGACGCGGGAGGGCGGCGGGCGGGGGATTCCCCCGAGGTGGGCGCCGCGGAGAGGGGAGGCGCGGCGCGCGCCCGGGGATGCGCCTGCCGCAGGCGCGTCCCCTCCGAGCACGCGTGCTGGGAAGCGAGGGCTGCGGGGCAGTTATCAGAGGCACTGGAGTTCCTTTTCCTGACCCCCCCTTCCTCCGCGTTTCGAAATCCGCTGTCCATTTAAAGAAATAGCGGCCGCTGCCAACCGAATTAGGTGACTCGACTACTAAGTTAACAGGACGTATTGTGAAGATAATAGCCCCATCCCCACCCACCAGAACCGCTTCTCTGAAACTGTCATTAGCCGATCAGATGACTGACCCTGGGATCCTCGCGGGGGAGGAATATTTGTGGGTGAAACAACTGAGGGCCAGTATAAGGCCGTGGGGCCGAGGACCCCAGCCTTGGGTACTTGTCTGCTCACTATTTTTATTGTTACCCATAGTCTTTTAAATTGCTCCGAAGTGCCCATTGCAGAAGACTGAGAACATTATTTTAAGTTTTAAGCCTGCTAATGAATACAAAGGGGTTTTAATGTGTGGGTGTGTATTAT